>JALIZH010018335.1:0-24625 GCA_030522465.1 Rhipicephalus appendiculatus | reverse complement strand
TGATCATTGGAAGATCAATCACAGAGCTCGAAAGCACGGCAGCTTTCTTGAAAGTTCCCGTAGTCCACTAAATTAATGACCACTGGGCGCCGCGTGATGCAACACGGGTTTGCACCGCGCAAGACAAAATTTTGACGACGGTCATGTCCGCTACCAAACGCTGTTGATGATTTCCACTGTAATTGCTGTAAAAATATGCACAGTATACCACTGCTGAATAGCCGCTCATCGTACCTAGTATGTCCGCTGAACTCTTATCACATTGAGGCCCTTTTGTACAGGGGATTACCGAACAATAAAGCATACGTGTCAGCGTAGCGCGCGCCAACAAAACGTAGATATTAGTTCACATAGTTATTCTAAAACAGCGCACAAGCGGGATAAGAACGAACCACACGACACAAGCGCTGACTTCCAACAAAGATTTATTGCGCGAACGCGAAATATAATCGTTTGTGCGCTGTTTTAGAATAACTATGTGTACGCACCAACAAGCCCGCTTAGCTACCCTATTTAAGTAGATATTTGCTACGTAAAACTCCTTGCTGTCGATTCCATGTTCGGGCAACACCACCAAAATCCATGGCTCGGGCCTTTGTCGGCCCCAATCTGCGGCCGGGCAGGGTAGGTGAAATTTTTCTCTGGTTCGGAACGTGCCCGGGTTTAGCTTTTGAGTGACCGGGTCAGGTTTGGGCGGGTACACTTCAAGGAGTTCCCGGCTCGCGCCGGGTCCGGGCCGAGAATCACGGCCCGTGCAGTGCTCTACTCTGTACAAGGAGCTGCTTCTCTCCTTCGAGGAAACTTGTAAAAAGGGCCATCAAAAAATACAAGCTGACTAGAGCAGTCGAGAGAGCCGAAGGCAGCTTTGAAAAGGAGGAGAAGCTCATCCCGGTGAACATCAAGGCCGCTGTTCCAGCCGAAACCGAGTTAAGGTTCCCTGAAACAAACGACAAAAGACATGGAAAGATCGCCAGAGACGTCATCTTTGTTGTGGTGGAGAAACCGCATCCTTTCTTCACGCGATGTGGAATCGACGTCACTGCCGTCGTCAAGCTGACACCAGCACAAGCGACGAAAGGGTCTGTGATCAAGACTTCCTCGCTTTCTGGCGGCGTCATTCAACATCAGCTTACGGAGGACGTGAAGACGGGGGACGTCACCCGGCTTACCGGGCAAGGCATCCCGTCTGCCAGTGACCAGGCCGACTTAACGACTTAACGAAGTGTTCACTTGGCAGTGAACCACTTTGGCTTTGTGTATAACGTCAAATATAAAGTGTGTGTAAAAGTGTGTATGAAACGCCAGATAAAAAACATCTTTCGTGCATAAGAGTTAATGCGCGTGAATCTACATGTTAACCTTTATGATTTGCTGACCGCTACGTAATGCTGGCAATGGGGGGGGGGGGGGGGGGGGCTGCGGCCTCGGTAAGCGGTCATGATGACAGCTCTTTCTGCAAACCTCCATGATCACGTATAGACGCGATGTAAATAACGGTATTATTAAGGCGACAACCTTGAACGCCTCACCAAACGCGAGATTTCACCGTCGGCGTCCCGCGGCGTCGGCGACGAGTGATGAAAAAAATGATGTGATGACGTCACAAAAATTTGGTGTGACGTGAAACGATACCGTCGTCACGTGACATCGTAGCTTCAGTTCCGCAGCTCCGCTCACGAGCCGGCACAAGCGGCCGATGCGTGTAGTTACGGCGTGCTGTTCCATTCTGCTTCACTTGCCGTGGACCCCAGGATCGGCACCGGCAAAGCACCGTTGCTCTCTATGGCGCATTGCCGGAGCTAATTGCGGAGGCGACGCACCTGCCGCCGCGAGCTGAGACGCGCGAGGAGTAGCCGCTTGCGACGCATTGCGCGTTTTGTTCGCTTTCTCCGCACTCCGTGCGTGATTGTTTGCGAGAGAGAGAGAGATTCAAGAAAGAAGAAAATAAAACGACGCTATTTTCTGCCTCCCGTCGTGGGGGGGCACGGCTCAGCGCCTTTAGGGATGGGGAAGGGGGAAGTAAAGATGATAGAAAGAAAGTGAGAGAGAAGATAGCGAGAAGGGGTGATTAGATGACAAAAAGAGTGTCTTGTCAGTCCAGGCAGGGAGGACGAAGCCAAGGCGTTCGTCTATAGGGCGTCGAGGTCCGCAGGAACCGCGAACTTGAGAAAGGCTCGCAGGGCTGCTATCCTGGACTGTGCGGCAAAGAGGAAGTCCTCCACACTCTTGGGACATCTACTACAAACACACTTGCATGGTACCCACTACGCCATAAATCATCATAACTTTTGGACTCGTGGGGAAGCGTCCGCTATGCCATTATTCGTCATTCTTCGGAAAAGCGCGGTACCCGCTACACACTTGTAACACATTATGTGCACTTCGTCGATGCCGTGGCTGACGACGATGATGAATTATACCTGGGGCTTTTGTAATGGCTTGGAGCATTGAACGACCCACTCGTTACGCAATTCGCATTGTGCGACGCCTGGTTGTTACTTTAGTGTTCTAAAACTCTTTAGAACACGTTAACGCGATTCCTTACTCGACATGAAGCCTGCATAGGGTCAGTTTGCAGCGCAGTTTCAAGCACCGGCATAACTCAGTGGTAGATCGCTGGGCTGCCACGCAGAGGGCCCGGGATCGATTCCCATTGTGTCATACGTATTTTTTTATCTTTCACGTTTTTTTTCGCATTTCACGTGATAGTCGTTACGGACACCGACGGCGGCGGACAACTACGGCGCAATAACGGCCCTTGTTGTGATCTCATAACAGCTTTCGCCGTAACATTTGATAAAGACACTTCGGTAAAACATCCGAATCCTAATCCTAATCGGTAAAGCGCAATAATATAAAGTTATTTAAGATCGAATAAACAATCCATAAACAAAAGATAAAGCACATGAAATAACCGCACAAAAAGAATAACTACACAAAACGAAGAAAAGGAACTTCTATGTACATACATAATAAAAAGAAGAACTTGTCATCAGACTAAACATGACATAGCATTCACAGATTATTTCATTCTCCTCAATAGGGATTTTCCAGTGCTTTTGTAAAATTTTAGGACATTTTTATGTGAACAGTATATAAGTCCAGATTTTAATACAACTGAACTGTAACACACATTCCCCATGTACTACGTTGTTAGTCCGTGGAATATTCCAATTACCAAATGTTCGTTTGTCTGGTAAAAGGACATGGGGCGCAAAACAATGACACGATAAATGGTGGTTGTGATTAAAAACAGTGTACCATTATTATAGGCCAAGTTCGATTATATTTTTGATGTTTACCGAGCATAGGTTGTGAAATCATTGCATTTTTTTCAGTAACCTCTGCTGCTTCAAGAAGCAAATGTCGGAATCTCGGCTGTCTCGGCCATCCGAAATCTGCAACAACAATCGGGCACATGCTTGTTGTAGCAGACGACACGTGAGGCGTGATGCAAAATGGAACTGCAGCGCCGTTAATTGTTGCGTCGGCCTTCCCGTCCACTTCGGAGAGCAAGCGACTATGGGGAGCTGCGAAAGTCAGTTGGTTCTGTAAACGTTCATCGTGGCTTGGTCAAAAGTGAGCACATCACGGAGGCAGTAGAAAACCAGGTAGGTTCCGTCGATCACGGAAGCAATGCAAAACCACGCTATGTGCGCAAGCTTTCGGAGGGTGGCTGGTAGGATCAATACATATGAAGCCACTGACTACAAAAACGTAACGCCATCTATTGTTATTTCCTCCTGTCCTCCTCTCCTGCACTTTCCCTGGACGTTCGGAGCTCCCATTTGCCGAACGACGTCGCGTGCCCCTCGCACGCGTTTTGTTTTGCTTCTTTCTTGTTTCTCTATGGCTCGCCATCCATAGCGGTGCCTAACACGATGAGACGCGCACGTGTGTAGCACGTTTCGCGCCTCTTATTTGCACATTTACAGCGCGGTTCCAGAAGCTTTGTGTTTGCGATGCCGCTTTGCTGTGCTTTTGGGTACAGTACTCATGCAGCTGACGGCAAGCGACTTTTTTCGGATTCCATCTTAGACTCAAGATGCGCCACGGAGAAAGACTTGGCTTCGTAGAATCAGCCGGGCTGACTTCAAACCGACGCAATGCTCTCTTACAATCCTTTTCTCCTGCTAAATGTTCTCCTACCACGCATAACGCTTAAACCAGAGTTGCCACTTCCGCTTATGATCAGCGTACTTGGGCTTCTTTTTTCGCCCAGTTGGTTGTAGGATTTTCCAGTCGCTTGTCGCGTTTTTTAGATGCGAAGCATCTTATGCTCAGGGCTATGTCCGTCCGGCGTCCCGCGTGCGACCACTTTCATGAAGTAGGGAAGCACCCAATATGCGAACCAGAACACTGTAGTGAACCAGAACACTGTAGTCATGGCCGAGAGCACAGAGAGGCTGCTTAGCAATGGCTAGGCAGGTGGTGTCTGTCGCCCAGGTTGACCCCATTCCTTGACCTTGCTTGCATGTGCTTGGAGGGGGGCTTATTCCGTCCCTCCTTCCCGCGTCCCACATCACCACAGCGCATGCGCGTCCCCCTCCCCTATGCTCTCCTACGCTCACCCCCTTCCTCTACTCTAGGAATCATCTATTCTACGGAGCGGCGCCCGCGTCCCACATCCCCCACAGAGCATCCGCGTCCTCTCCCCCCTCTCTCCTCTAGGAATCGTCTACTCTACGGAGCAGCTCCGGCGTCCCACATCCCCACAGCGCATGCGCGTCCTCTCCCCCCTCTCTCCTCTAGGAATCCTCTACTCTACGGAGCTGCTCCCGCGTCCCACACCCCCACAGCTCATGCACATCCCCTCCCCCTCTCTATCCTCTACTACGATCCGCCCGTCCTTTCCTCTAGGAATCCTCTACGCAGCGGCAGGCACGACAGGTGGTGTGACAGCTGCATACTCCGCTGGGGGGCCACGGTAGCTCCGCGGTATGAAAATGACGGAGCGCGCGCGCCTCATTCTCTCTCCTGTGCAGCGCCGCGATGAGCGCCCGGACCGCTGCCGTGAAATGAGAGCGGCGACGTTCCTCCCGCTAAAGCTAATTATCTCCCCGCTGCTTCGCATCCACAAATGGTTCCCTTTAGCGGGAGATGGGGAATTTTTGGGGGGCTTATTAGCATTTTTCCAGCAAATAGTTATTTTAATCATCATCACGTTCATGAATAGCGTGTTCGTCATTCACTGATTGTACGTTTGTCTATGATTTTGAGTAATTGAAGTCAAACACACGTTGGCGGAATCAACAAGTAACGTTAATCATGCATTGGCAAACATGCCTCCAACCGAATGGAGACTACCCTGGAGACAATGTTAAAAAGTAAACATCTGCTTTCTTTCATATGTGCGCATATTCTGGCTGTACAAAATAATTAAAGTGGTTTTTTCATCACCGCATCGTATTTGAGTCGCATATTTTTGCAATAATGAAAAGGATTTTCAAGGATGGGAAAATTCATTACATTTCTTTGTTTTGGGGCTTCTTTTGTTATCATTATTCGGTTGTTAGCTCGGTAGCATCTGGCCACTCTGCCCTTAAGCTACTAGGCGAAGTACTCCTCGAATCCCACAGAATCACATGGTGTCCGGGGCACTCGGGGGTCCCAGGAAACGAACGAGCGCACGCACTTGCTCGCGAACTAGCGTACCGAGCCGACGAGGCCCAGACTAAAATACCAAAAGATAACAACCCGCACGACATCTTGGAGCACCAGCAACAATCCGTGCCTCTGGCATAGCTTGTTGCTGTGACAGGAAGTCTCGCAATTTTGTAATATATCCTATAGCCTTGGCTAGAGATACATGATTTGAGCTTACCTTAACCGTGACAGCTTCCTCGTCACACTCTTCTTCTTCCGCTTCCGGATCAACACTGAAAACAACTTCCAAATTTGATAGTTCTGCACATGTAGCAAGTTCACTGTCACACAGCACCCAGTCTTCAAACGTCCAGCTGGTCACAGACCTCTGTCCCATTCCAGGGTCGATGACCTCGTCGCGCTGTTCCTCTTGCTCGTTTTCATTCCGTAGCGAGGAAATGCCAGATTTGTGCCAGCAGTTTCTAATTGTAGCTGGTGACAATGTCGACCAGGACCATGTTGATGGGGTCATTGTTACCTATTATTGATTAAAATCTGCTGAAGAAGCCGCCATCGGTACTCGACCTTCACGTTTTGGATGATGCCCATGTTGAAGCACAGCGGTGCAGTTTGGCGGTAGGTATTCGACACGCACATTGCTCAAATGGACCTCGACAAGATGTGCGGAATATTTGTCCGCAATCAAAAGAATCTTTCTTCTTGCCTTCATGTTTTCTTCGCTCATGCTCAGCAGCCAGTCGCTGAAAATATTCCCGGTCATCCATGCTTTTTTTGTTGCTTTTATAGATGCATGGCAGGGAAGGAACACCTTTAAAACATCATGGTTTCGCGTATTTTCCTACACTAGGGGCTTGAGCTTATGGCTGCACCAAGAAGCACGTAAACCGTTTGTTGAGTAAAATGGTAAGGTGGTGTACGAGATCCCGTTGTCTTGCGGACACTCGTACACAGGACACACGGCGCGATGCCTCAATTATCGCCTACGTGAACACGCGTGTGACGTCAGAAATTCTAACGGGAGCACCCTTGCCGCGCATGTTGCAGACTGCGCATTGCGACCTTCATTCAAAGAGTGTAGAGTGACAAGCCGGTATGCGGATAGGCTCACACGAGAGCTTCGAGGCCTTCGAAATTCACAAATGAAATGAAGGATGAGTCAGCTCTCCTACCGTTCCCTTTCACACAACGAAATCTGTTTCCTCGAGGACTGAGTGTAGGTGTACTGGTGAAGAACCTGATAGTGGGGGCGTGTCGCTGTGCTGGTGTTATGATGTCACATTTATTTTTCCTATTCATTGCCTCTCTAGTGATAATAAACTCCGTTGATAATCAGCGCTATGTATGTGTGCTTTGTTTCATCTTTTTTGTCTCATCATGGCGCGCCGTTCCACGCTCATTAGTAAATGAATGTCTCGCTAGTGCATAGTATCCTCAACGCTAGTACGTGTACCGTAAACTATTAAACCAGCTTCGCTCACACATGCCGGACGCACCGTGTTCGCTTCGCAGGAAAAGTGAAGGTACGGCCGTGGTGCGGTACGCCGAAATATTGACATTACGTTCTTCTTACATCACGGAACCTGTTCTGGGCAATGAGAAAGACACATACTTCAAAACGAGCCTTCATTCTTGTACATCGTTACATGTGTTTATATCTTTGAAGCGACGCTGGAAGCGCAACCTCATCTTCTTCAGCACGGTGAGGTCTATTGTCGGGTCATCGAGATCGCAGGAGAGTTCGTCACCAAGCTCGACGTTATACCTTTGAAGGATGAATGTTATTGTCAAAAATATCTGCATCAATGCGAATGCCTCGCCTGGACAAGACCGTTTTCCTGCGTAAGAGCAAATGTGAAGGTTTCCCGAGTGTAAGTTCAAATTTTACTGTTCTGTCTATAAGTTCGTACATGTGTGAGTTGCGTGCCGGAAGAACTTGACATGCGTAAATTCTGGCAACGCTCTGCAACCCTTCCTACGTAACGTTGAGTTAGATGAATTTATCAACCCTCCTTCAAGTCTGCCAATCTGGCTCCCCACTATTCAAACTGTCAGAAAATATAATCCACTCTCCTAGGAGGCACTTTGATATGCAGTTCCTTTTTTGCTTGGTGTAGTACTCGTTACACCTGTGCAAATATACAGGGTGTCGAAATATCACGCAGCACGATTTCAAAAAGAGGAACGTGGTTACGCGAAGCACACCTGCTGCATATTGTTCCCCATATGCTGTAGTAGCAACCACTAATTTTTTCGCTAATGAGATTTACGTAATTCGTCCTGATTATCTTTGAACTCGACAAGTACTCACCTATTCATTCAAATGTCAATGAGGCATATGAAGGCATGCTCAAATAACATCTAACTGGGCTATTTTCAGCATTGTACTAATTACGTGCTCATTTTTTTTTTCGGCTGATAAAGAGAGCACTCGGAATATGAAAAATAACACGCGATTACGCTCCCACCCGCGAAAGGTGGGAGCGTACTCTTGACATGCTACATCTCAGTGATCCTATTTGAAGGCGCTGCTTTCTGATGCATGCTGCAGTCTGGTCACGTGACATTTTTTTTCAGATTTTGCCGGCCTTCTTTATTAGCAAAGAAAATAGCGAGCGCGCAAAGAGTACGTTGTTGAAAATAGCGAAATTAGATGTTATTTGAACATGCCTACATATGCCTGAGCGACATTTTAACGAATACGTAGGTATTTGTCAAGTTAGAAACATAATTAGGGACTAATTAAGTAAACCTCATTCACTAAAGAAATTTACAGTGGCTACTACAGTATACTGGAAGATAATGCACAATTTGTGCTTCGCGTAACGACGTTCCTCTTCTTTAAAATCGTGCTTCGTGTTATTTTAACACGAAAGCTTTTTTAATGTCACATAGTCGCGATGACCGGCGGCGTCCGTCCGCCTTCTAGATGCTAACTGACGCTATCTCGAAGAGTCTCCGCACTTGCACTAGCTTCTCTTTAGGTTTTGTCAGCAGATATAGCTTGGGATGATACCAATCGCAGCATGAAGCGCCACCCCTAAAAAGCCTTTAGGTGTGCTTAATATTCCTAAGAAGGGCCCTGCAACACTTTTTTGAGCAGGGTCAGAAAACGCTACCGATCACTAGTCGAGGCTCCTGAGAATAAGCGAGCGAAATATTATAGCGCCGCACGCGGCCTCGAATTTACAATAAATTCTCAAAATCAGCTGAAAATTGCTTTCTCTACTCCCGACAAATGACGCTCCAAACTGAAAAATCCCTGCGTCACAGGCGAAGTATTAGCCATTAGCCGGCGCGCGTGCCGTATTTTCTTACCTCGTGCTTTCGCTCCCTGCTTAGCTTCCAGCGCTTTCGTCGGGACGAGAGAAGAGAGAATGCAATTGCAGTGTGCGAGAA
This sequence comes from Rhipicephalus appendiculatus, assembly GCA_030522465.1. NCBI lineage: Eukaryota > Metazoa > Arthropoda > Arachnida > Ixodida > Ixodidae > Rhipicephalus > Rhipicephalus appendiculatus. Next base: position 15,622 of record JALIZH010018335.1, on the reverse strand, counting down.
ATATTTGCAACTCCGCTCGCACTGGACGGATTCCAAATTTTTTCGCGGCGGTGAATTCGTGAGGCAATAATCTCCTTTAGTGAAATAATTTGGCTACTTGGAGAAGTGTTGCAGGGCCCCCTCTAAGCTAACGTCACCGAATGCAATGTATGAAGCGCACATTTCTTAAAGATAGTGACCGAAAAAATCAAAAACTACAACAGAAGGCACTTCGATAGATCACAGCCCGTGATAAACATCGGCCCGCATGATTCAGTTTCGCTGCTTCAATATCTGTACGAAATGCCTGAGCGGTGAAGGTATTACGGCTTTCTCCCCCCTTACACTCTCTCAGCAATCACGTGATTGCACAGCGGCGCGCGCGGCAACGCTCCTTCGTCAGATGTCTCGTTGCAGCGGTCGAGTTAGTTGGATGGCTCCCACGCTCACGCGTCTCCCCTGTAGCCTGGCCACAATCCGCCCACTCATGCAAGAGAGACCCGCGCATCGCATTCCATTCTGACCGACCCCATCTCAATGGGCACAGACTTTCGCCGAACAGACTTTGGAATTCACAAAGTGTCCTTGAATTTTTTGGGACACCGTGTGTATGTGGTGAAAAACTCAATGTGCCAAATCATGCCTGCGTAGCAAAGGGTGATGGTACGTTCCTATTCATGCCTCGTTGAACGCCCACTTAATTTTATTACAGCGCAACCTCTTTACACAACATTTCTTTCGGAGACAGCAACGATCATCTCACTGATGTGACACGCGTAGTAAAACACGTGTAATAATAATAATATGTGGGGTTTAACGTCCCAAAACCACGATATGATTATGAGAGACGCCGTAGTGGAGGACTCCGGAAATTTTGACCATCTGGTGTTCTTTAACGTGCACTGACATCGCACAGTACACGGGCCTCTACCATTTCGCCTCCATCGAAATGCGACCGCCGCGGCCGGGATCGAACCCGCGACCTTCGGGTCAGCAGCCGAGCACCCTAGCCACTGATCCACCGAGGCGGACAGTAAAACACGTGTAGGCGTAACTCGAGCGCACACTGACTTTAAGCCCCAGGAATGTTACACTCACCAAAGGAGAAGCCAACGTGGTAGGATGGCTTCTCTCTAACCAAGGAGCCATCCTCAAGCAGGAACCGAGTGGGGTCAAAGTGATGCGGGTTTTCCCAGAGCGAAGAGTCTCTATTGATAGCCCACAAGTTGAAGAGCACAATTGTCCCTTTAGGAATGAAGAGGCCCTCCACTACAATATCCTCCTCTGTTCTGTAAGGTAATTGTAAAGAAGAAACATTTGCTAATCCTTCGCCAAATACGCAGCGCAGGTACAGTTACTAATTGGAATAAAGACTTGCTAACAGCTTGTTGTAAACTGTTTGATGGCGCCTAATGCGTGCGCTTAACATAGATAGTAGTAATTCAAGATGCAAACAGTTTCGCGAGGGATCCTCGCTTCGTCAGGGGATGAGTTAAACTAACGTCGAACATGCTTCATGCGGCGTTCTCTCGCCTTCGAGGACATTTCAAAGAGAGTGAGAGAACGAAAAGGGAAAAAAAGAGGAGGAAAGCGAGAAAGTGAAAAGCTGGGACCAGTGATGCCAATTTAGCGGATTTTCCGCTAAATCTGTCGGATTTTATTTGATTCTGACGGGAAAAAAGTTTCTCTAGCGCCTAGCGGATTTTCTGACGGGCCATTTTCATACATAGCGGATTTCTGGCGGATGCCTCACGCAGTGCACTGATTCAAAATCGTCGGAACCATTGCTGAGAAACTTAAAATACCTAATCAGCGAAACCTACTACTGGTTGGCGAGATCCCCTGTCCCGGTAAATTGCATACAAGAAGTTCCACGGCATGATGTATTGCGGCGATGAACCACTGAAAATTTTGCGAGAGTGCAGGACGCTGTTTAAAGGATCGTACACCAGTGGGCCGAATTGAAGATGCATTTAGAGATGGCGAGGCGCACTGAAAAGTGCTACGCGGCATAAGTGCTGTACGGTATGCACGAGAATCAGGACAATCTGGGGTACTTTCTCTTTTTTTTTCTTTTCTTTTTTTTTTTTGAGACCGATTCTGACAGATGCTCAGAGGTTACCAAGGCATTCGAGGCGATAAATGTGGATCAAACAAAGCTGCCGAAAGACATAATGACTTTGCTTTCAAGATTGCTTAATAAAATCGTGATTCCGATCGAGAAGGTGGACGTTCAGATGTCCAGACGTGAGGACCACATTAACCCCAAGCCATATCTGGGCTACTTCTTTGAGACGTACGTTGACAGCATGAATGGTGGGAAGACCGACGGGTTTTCTCTCGCAGATGAGGCTGTGATGCGAGAAAGATGCATAAGGTTTATTACCACGCTAGTTGATAAAATCAGGCAGCGACTTCTGTTCGTCACTGTTCTCCAGAAGATATCGCTGTGTCGGTCGAAAACATTTTTTGCGTCATGAAGGAGTCATTGATTCATCTGCTCGAAGCAATTCCCGTGCTCCCCCGGAATCGCAACGTTGAAAACCAGTGGAGGAAAATCGCCCTGCTGCGCTGTGAAACATTGGATTTATGCTGTACCAACTAGCCCAACGCCCAAACTTAGTGAACATTTGTAACTTTTAGCCTCATCTATGATGAGGTTGACGACAACCGTAGCACTGACGCCTCTAGCATTCTAGTTACACTCTTTGGAAGACTCTTTTATATGTTTGTTCAGCTCTCATAGTTTTGGGGAGCCTTTAAGAATGGTAAAGGTTTTTATAATAAGAAATTTCACTGTTTCTTTTTAATAAAATAAGTCCTTAGCGGGAAATTTAGCGGATATGTTTTAGAATATAGCGGAATCTGGCGGATTTCTTATTGCTTTCTAGGGGCGGATTTCTCATAAAAAAAGGACACTGCATACGTACGAGCCAATCAAGAAACTACCATGATCTCCAATTATGATATCGTGTTGCCAAATTCATCCTGGCTTATTTCTCGGAGGCAGGAGAGTCTTCGAAGGTCCTCGTTGATACCAGTTAATATTGTTCTAAACTTGAAAATAAAATATGTCTCACGCTGTTCGCGCGTTTCGTAAAACGGACTCTAAATGTGTTACGCTGATGTTTTTGAAGCTGTGATTTGGCAGGCGTAGGTGTTTGGATTAGGGTAGCTTCGGCACTGAAGTGGCACCGGTGATTAAAAAACCGCAGCCGAAATGGCGTGCCCGTTTGGCCGTTGTATTCTTGCCCGCAGACGTTGCAATGTCACATTACTGTAGTCACAATTAGGGTTTTCAGTGATGTTCAATTTGAAATCCGAGAAGCTTGTTTTTTATTCACGTGTTGTGACCATGTGTGGGCATACCTTGCAACGAACGATTCCGCAGGGACGGCACCTTGGCTCAATTTTAGCAGTGATGCGTCTTTAAACTAGGGTCTTTAAACTAGCAGCGTCTTTAAACTAGGGTCATTCGATACGTTTTTATCCTTGTGGTATAATTCACCGACCGCCGTCTATCACGATATTGTGCACACTGTTAATATTGCCGGTGATTACATCTGTCTAGAGGCCGTTTCTGGAACGAATGTGCAACCTTTAGCCGTACACATGAAATATCAATATTGGCGACATGATGAATATTGGTAAGCGCTCTCACCTTTTTTTTTTGCGGTAGCATTAGCACTTGTAGGCGTCATGAATGAATAACAACCAGCTAGATGAGATTGCTCATTGATTGTTTGCATTCACTCACGCTCTTGGTAGACCAAACGGTTCCGTCCTCTTCCATCGTTCAAGCTCCCAGACGCACGCCATTGTGAAAGGCATAAGCTTTCGGTCATCCCACGTAGGCAATCTTCGGTGACCTATTACGCTGTCGATTTCGCGTTGCACTCGCCGCTGTAGATCGCTTGACCGTGCAGCGAACATCACCATTTGCATCTGTATTGAAATGCTTGAGCCATCAATGCCTCCTATGAGAAAATCCTTTATATGGCCCACCAAGTAGCGATCTGCAAGGCGTTAGGAATAATATTCATTGATTTCAGTGGTAATTTTCGTATCTTTCAACGAAACTCAAAAAATGCCACTAAACATCGGGTTAGTAGGAGTTGTTGCGGCACAATCCTGCGCAAATTATCTGACCCATCTAGAAAAAGCTCAAAGCCAGTTCCACCCGAAGTGAAAACATTACGAAATCGTGGATGTGGTGGACCAGGCCAGTAGCCAGCAATCTTTCTCGCATAGGGAATGGGGGCACTTTTGAGAAAAACACCCAGTTTCACGACTTATTTTCGGTAGAACACGCCACTCATCAAATTTTCGGGGGGAAGGGGGGGAGGGGGGAGGAACCTAGGCCTCCCGAAGTAGCGCGACAAGTAGTTACCCGCCTATAGGAACAATGTCATCGACAAGTACCGCAAATGCTGCGTCAGACAAGAGATTATGAACACTGGACAAACGAGAGCCAGCTTCGTAATTTCCGCGAAATTTCCCTGCAATGCTTTATGCAGTTGGTACGCCTAAAAATGAAGAGCTATGGGGATATGAGTCTCAGTTGAAGAGCTATGGGGATATACAGCCTTTTCAGTTTGTTTGGCGCGGAAAAAAAGCACGCGCACTTTGGCTTGCTGAGCAATCTTCTTCAGATTATGAGAAACCGTGTGTCCGCAAGGTGGTGCCCTTATGCGATTCCCTTGCTTTAATGTTCTCGCCGGACGTCGGTTTTCAATTTGGCTCTTTCTCCGATTCAGCCTCGGAGACCAGAAGAGGCTGGGGAAACCCTGCATCCAGCAACCTATTTATTGTTTTGTTTGAAACTGAAGTAGACTCTTTCACTCTAGTAGATAAGTTGGATTCAGCCGACGACAAGGCGATCACACGTTCGGTGCCTTCTTGCCACTGCACAAGGGCGGCTCCGAGGCCGACATTGCTTGAATCTCTGTGCACTTCAGTGTCGGCATCTTCGTCAAAGTGACCAAGGATCGGTGGAGCTTGAAGGCGTCGCTGCAACTCCTAAAAAAGCGTGGTGTTGCTCTCGGCCCCGAACAAAAGCGACGTTGTCTCTTGTGAGATGGTGAAAGGGTGGAGCCATTTTAGAAAAGTTTGGTACGAAGCGACGGTAGTACGTGCAAAGAGCAAAAAAAAACATGGCTGATCCCTCCGTCATAGGAATCGGTATAACACGAAAGTGAAACGTGTACTTACAGAAGTAGTCGAATGTTTACTGCACATTGATATAAGAGAGCTTGCGGAATGTCTATTCGTGTGCTGACAGTTATAGCACCCTTTAACGTGATTGCATCCACGTTGACGCTTGATGGTAAATCTGTATCCCGACGACTAACGTCTATGACGAATGATTAAAGAAACCCTTGTGGTCATAGATGCTTGTGGTAGCTGTACGGTGAGAGCGGAGTCATTGAAAGCGGTGTGACAGCCAGAAGAGCGTCAATGATTGGGCGCCGAACTTGGGCTAAGGTCGCCTACTCGCGGCATGTAGGAGTTATTGAACAACGCTGCCGGACCAAGGGCGCTATTTTGTAAGCGTTCTAGCTTAGAACGGGGAGGAGGATCGAACAAAAGGAGGAGGGAAAGACATGCGCGATTGGTCGATGCTATACCGACGGTCAAGACGTGAGAATAGCCACAAAGTGTGCATTGAACGGAGAGGAGGTTGTTATAACGGGCTGGGGCGTCGTTCTATCAATAGTATGGATACAAAAGAGTCTCCGCGGACGACTCGGATTGGATCGAAACGTAAGCGGTGGGGCCGGAGGAGTGGGTTTCTCGCGCATCTCTCTACCGTCTCACAGCTGACGCCTTTCCGCTGCTGTGTACCCGTGGGTGAGCTCGCTAGCGCGTAAGGCTAACCGGGGCTGCCCCTCCATAAATGAGAGCAGAAACGCCCTTTGGTTGTCGGGAAAGCGCGGACCTCTTCTCGATTGCTGCGCTATTTCGACAACTGGGTAACGGTTCGAATTGTCGCGCCGTTTGAATTTTACAAGTACACTAATACTGCTAATACTAGAAGCATTGGTTTAAACAGCGTGGGGGGCCACCGCCACTGTGACACCACCTGGCGCTATGTAATGACATTAACACAAGTTAACTGTTCTGGTCACCGAGCTCTTCAACCTCAAGCTTCCAGAAACAATGCCTGTGAGTATTGATGTTGAGTTATAATATTTATACATTTATTTATGCACTGGGTACATTCCTGAATTCCCCAGCTCGCCTATTGGCTGTTTGCTCCCCCCTCCTTGTTTTGTTCGATCCTCCTCCCCGTTCTATGCTAGAACGCTTACAAAATAGCGCCCCAGAGGGAAACGCAACGCGCGTCGTGTCTTCCCCGTTGGCCGGCTGCACTTTTTCGCGGGGTGAGCTAGGAACATGGCTAGGGACGCGGAGTTACGGCCACGCGACGCACTCGCGCGTCGCACAGCTATTTTTCGTATGGACGGATGCTACGAGTGTGGATGCTAGGGGTCAAGTCTCCACCTGGCAGTGTGTTAATGCGTCGGAGAAATTGCACGTTTACTATTCGAAACACGCCGAATGGGACGGACGCGGAGAAACAACACTTTGAAGAAACTAATCGTGCATTTCACGGTCATAATGCATTACTTCTTTTAGCAAGAACACTGTGAGAGGACAGTGTTAGATATAAAAGGCTTGTTTTTAAAGCCTGCGAAGTATGTGACCGTGGCGCAGTGGATAGCCTGCCCGGCGTCTCTTGTCGCGGACCTAGAGGTCGTAGGTTCGACTCCCGTTGACGGAACTTTTTTTTCTTTGTCTTCTGATCATGTGCATTTTTTCGACGTCATTTCCGTGACGGAAATACGTCACTCAAATCTTGGTGGACCCCGGCATAAAACACTTTCGTGTTAAAAAAAAGAAAAAGAAACGGCGAACCTCACTTTTGTTCGTAGGGGATGGGAAGGCAGCAACTACTTTTGTTTGTTTTTTTTTTTTTTGGGGGGGGGGGATCTGGGAGAATTCCATCGCCGCTTACGACACGCCCAAGAAACTTGACCTCCTGGTAACCGAATTTATTACAGGGAAACTGCGCCAAAAAAACGTGGACAAAGGAAGAAACAACAGCACAGGCGCATATGCTGTTATGCGCCTGTGCTGTTGTTTCTTCCTTTGTCCACGTTATTTTCGCACAGTTTCCCTGTAATGAATTACCAACTCGCCCAACAGTCCGCTCTGGTAACCGAAGTGGCATTTCTCGGGCTTCAGTCACAGGCCAGCCATTCGAAGCTCATTAAGCACTGCACGAAGACGCTGAAGATGATGCTGCTGGAATGTCTCCGAAAAAACGACAACTTCGTCCAAATAAACAAGACATGATTGCCACTGAAGACCGGGCAAGACTGTGTCCATCATTCTTTGAAAAGTCGCAGGAGCGGAGCGTAGTCCAGAAGGAAGCACCTTAAATTCAGAGTCCATCAGGAGTAATAAACGCGGTTTTTTCCCGGTCACGGTCATCGACCTCGATTTGCCAATAACCATTGCACAGGTCCATGGATACAAGTATCTGGAGTGTCGTAGTCGGTCCAGCGAGTCGTCGATGCGAGGAAGCGGATAGACATCTTTCTTCGTGACGTTGCTGAAATTTTGGTAATCTACGCACAAACGCAGTATGCCGTCTTTCTTTTTCACTAGCACAACTGGTGACGCCCATGGGCTTGTAGATACTGGATGATGCCCACAAGCATTTGTTGAACTTGTTCGCGAATGACATCTTGTCCTCATCGGGACACACGGAAGGTGTCCTGTCGGATGGGTCTTTCGGTGGGTTCGGCTACGATTCTGTGCTTGGTTACTGGTGTCTGCTTGATTTTTGGCGTCGTGGCGAACCAGTCGCTGAATGGACTGCTGAATGGACTACTTGTCGTGACGACCGGAGAATAGTTCTGCGAATAATGGGGTAGTTCTGAAGTCGCTGATTTTCTCGAAGTAGGCGACAACACTCTGCCTTATGAAGTTCTGGTATTCTTAACTAAAGTTCGTCACTAGAATCTTGGTAGCCTCGTTCGTCAGTTCCATGAGGCCGCGGGCGACGCATACTTGACAAGACAGGAGGACGAATACATCGCCTGCTGCAATTCCGAGGACCGTTCGGTCGCTGTTGCTCACCACAGTAACTAGCACACTGGAACGGTTCGGCACTGTCACGGAATCGTTGGATACACGCAGCCTGACCGTGCGGGATTCGCATTCGTGTGAGCTCGTGTCGCATGAAAATGTCCTCAGAAGCTGTCGGAGGTTTATCGCAGCCCCATATTCTCTCAGAATGTCCATTCCTAATATGTCCTGTGTCATGCATTCCTGCAGCACAACAAAAGTCCCAGTGATGGTAGGCTCACCAATATGCACTCTGGCAGTGCATCTACCAACCGGTGTCACTAGATGACTATTTCGCCGTACGGAGCTGGGGACCATTCAATCGTGTCGTAACCTTTCGAAGAGCAGCCACGAGTTCCCCATTGATAACGGAGCAGTCGGCGCCGGTATTGACGTGAGCGGTTACTTGGTAATTGTCGATAGTTACAGTTATATCGGCGGGAAGTCTTCGTCGTTCTCAGAAAATGGTATAGCGGTAAAATTGGCGTCATCGTTCCCGTGTCGCGTCGGAGGATATTTGTCAGTCCGGTCAGCAGCGGCCCTACACTCATAGGTCGCTGTCTTCAGTTTGCCTGACATGGCCGAGAATTTTTGGACCTGTTGCAAACATCACAGAACGCGGTGTAACGACTGGGCGAGGTGAAGCGCTGAGGAGACGGTGAACGTGGTTGGTGTCTTCGCGCAGGAGGAAACGACTGCTGAGCTGCCAGGTGCTGCTCAATCTCTCGTGGGCGCTCACCATCGCTTCGTCGACTTGCATTGTGGTGAAATCCCTCAAGGCCCGTTCAGCTATAAGAGCACTGGTGGTAGAGGTGGTCCGCTTCGTCGCAGTGGTAACAAAGTGGCCTGTTATTGGAGGTGCGCCACACGTGTGACGTATTGGTAAGTATTTCCACTGGCAGCAGGGGATTGTGGTGGCAGTGCCGGAAGAGCGGATGGCGAACGACGTTTCGTAGATCGTTGAGGAGTCCATAGCGCTTCGGCATAACTCAGATCTGGGGCTTCCGCGCGTATTGTTACTAATGGTTGGGTCATGTTCCTGATCTCGTTACCAATCATGTCTCCAAGAGCAGTCACAGGCGGCTGAGAAGTAGGGTGGCGAACTTTCACAAGCTCCTCGCGGACAACGCTCCGCACAAGCTCTCGGAGTGCTGCCACGTGGCGCCGACAGGTGAAAGATGACACGGCGGCGACAGTATTCTGGCGCTCGTACTGTAGGCAGCGTTGCTCAAGCTCCCGTTCCATTGTCGTTGCTTCGGTGATGAACTTAGCGACGGTAAATGGGGGCTTGTGCATGAGTCGAGCAAAAAGTTGCTCCTTCACATCGCGCATTAGAAGACGAACTTTCGTTGTCTCAGCCATGCATTTCCGAGTGAACGCGTCTGAACAAGCGCGACATGTCCTTAACAAACATAGCCACCCTTTCGTTGCGCTTCTGAATACGGCTCTGCAGTGTCTGCTCGGCTTTCTCGTTTCTTTCGGGATTCGGGATTTTTTTTCAGGCAGTTGTTGGAATTATTCCCAGCTGCTCAGAGAGCTATCATGATTCTCATACCATGTACGAGCGTAGTCTTCTAGGGCGAAGTAGATATAGCGCAGTTTCTTTCTTTCGTCCCAATCGTTGGCTGCTGGGACTTGGTCGAAGTGGTCTAGCAAGTCGTCTACGTGCTGCATAGGCCACTCTCGGGTTGGGTAGTGAGTCGGTCTATGTCGCTCTCTTGCGAGTGACTTGCCGTTGTGGTGAACATTCTTGCTGAGCTGAATCCGAGCTCGGGAGGTAGTCCTAGCAAGCAACGGCTGTGCCGAAATGGCCTGCTTTCTCCAGAATCGTGGAAATGGTGGTAGGAACTCGTCCTGAGATCAAAATAGGGCGAATGGGCCGTACCCAGCGCCTTCACCAGTTTCAGTCGATCAGTCACGATCGAGTCAAACGTATCTATTCTCAATGAGGTTGAGACCTGGGCTAGTTGGTGACTGATCATTATACCGTATGGTGAAGTAGCGCAGCGCAATTTCGACAGGGACAAAGAAGAGAAGATGGACACGACACTCGCTATTTATACTCATCTACCAGCCGCTAATCCGCCGCCACCCATAAATAATAGCGAAACTGTGGGGCACAACAAAGACCCAGTGAATGCACGTGTCAATATGCTTGTGTTAGAGTAAAGGCTCTACTTAGCACAAGATGTAAAATCGACATGGACGTTTGTACGCATCAGGAATACCTCGACTTAGCGAAAATCTACTCAGAAACAGGCGTTTCTTTGAGCGCGGTACACACCTTCTATTGAGCATTTCCGGACCCTGACGGGAGCTATAATTCCTTTCTCGATGAGCTTGCAACAACATTGCATGGAAAGCCGCAGGCGTTGAGTTTTCGACAAAAATCTCTCTGCTTACGTATCACTCAGAGAGCACCCCAAAGGGGGGTTCTGCGGGCAGTTTTTATCTTTTTTTTTTTTGGACTACTGTACTTTACGGACGTCTTGTCAATACCGGCCCAAAATGACGTTGATCACACTCCTAATGCATTTAGTCCTACTTAGAGACGCGGAAATCGATATTGCAGTTAGAATACCTAGTTCCCGCAGTGTTTCTGCACATAGATCGCCACAATTCTGCAAGCAAACTGGGAAAGGAAAAGCAAGAAAGTGCTAATAATCATGTCTGGTTCCTAACCACGCACACCAACGTGTGCGACATGTGTGTGCAAAAAAGAACAATCATTGTTTGCTTCCGTCAAATGTATCTTACAAGAACGCGTTGTTGGGCTAGTTGGTTCCTCTTGATGGAAGGTTAAGGACGCAACCCACGTAGAATCACGTATCCTATCGCCTTCTTGTTTTCGTCTTCATGGGTTGAGTCCTTATACCTTCTACAAGTGTCTCTTGAAAAAGTGTATCTGTCTATTATCCAAAGACCTGCATCATCTTACTTTTGTCATGCATATACAAGTTACTGGAACACTATATATATTCAATTGAAAGGAAAAATGGCATGTGTCCAAGCTTGGCGCTTTAGCTTGTACACTTACAAGAAAATATGGAAGTACAACTCACGCTGATAAGTACAGTCTTGACTTTTTGTAGATTCAACTACCTTCTCCTTGTATGCCTGAATAAAACTTCGTTGTCCGCTGACTTCCACATGGTTCCTGATTTCGTTTCTGCAATGTGGCATAGTTAGTGTAGATTGTTTTGTTTGCGCAGCGCTCATATCTTTACTATTTTATCATGGAGCCTACTATGGCATATTTATTTTTGTTCTTGGGCTCCCGTTTCAAATGAGCAGAAGCAAATAGTAGTGTCCCCATGGTTGTTTAAAATGGCCGGTAGAGGCCCAGTGTATAACTTTGAAAAACTAAGCTGTACGCGTTTGACTCGGACATAAATAATCATCAGCATGAACCGGCACGCGCTCTCTTCGTCCTTTTTGTCATCTTCGTATTTTTCATCTCCTGCTTTCCTTTCAGAACACGTGCACCAATTTGTTCGACGTGGGAGGCAGCAACCGCAAGGGCCAGAGAACGGGCACATAGACAGACAGAAGGAGGGAGATACAGGAAAAAGAGGTAGACAGAAAGACAGAGGAGAGAGAGTGAAATCCTAGGCGAGATGGAATTCACGCCGGCGTACCAACAATGCGAAGGTGACGGTCGCTACCACCTCGGCTATCCAGGCACACTAGCAGAGCATAACATAGTATGCAGAAAGAAATAAAAATGGTAGCGTAACAAGTGAACACCGCCTTAATCGGCGGGTGTCTCGGCTGATCTAGCTTTGCCTCATGGATTCCCTTATTAGCAGATATATTGTTTGCCCACACAACGATTGCTAAATGCTGTCTGGTGCTTATGGAATAAGTGCTTTCAGGGAACATCAACTCGGAAATAGAAGCTCCTATTTTTTGGCGTAGAATATTATTTGGCTTTCGTATTTTGGCGTGGCTGTTTGTTGCGCTACTCCCGGCAGACTCAGACATATTGGGAAGTTTTTATTTTATTGTTGTCTACCTGATGCTTAAGCGTTGCTCTTGATAGCTCAGTTTAATTAGAATGACATGCACTCATAATGTCCAGAAAGCATATCAGGCAAATTGCTTTTGCGCTGTGATGGTCGGTTCTATTGGGACCGAAGATTGGCATGCAGTACATGCAAATATTTAGAAAGCGAGCAAATTAAAAATACACAGGCTCCCTCCCTAATGCATTCATCTAAGACGACTCGTAGGCGAAAGCCATCTTTTCCTTCTCAGTCGACGTATTGTAACGTAGTGTTGCACTGCCTCCGTGATCAGCCCATGTTGGACCAAGCGATGATGCCATCCGTTGACGTTACAGTGACACCATGATGTCGTCACAAGTTATGGCGGTCTGTGACCTGATGGTGGCTTCATGACGTGAGGATAACTTTTTTCATCACTCGTGTTGACACCTCAGACGCGGGGCGACGGAATATTGTCGCGTTTGGTGAGGCATCTAAAGCTTTCGCCTAATGAATAAACTCAAACCTAAATGCAGCGTTCGGAGTGGGTCGACCGCTATGACCGGTTGTATGAATGTGCTGTTATTCTGTCACTTTCTTTAATCCCTGCAAATTAGGATGAACTGATGGTATATTAGCGTTTTCTGTTAGTTACACTATTTTCCTATACTTTTTGCTCTTGTCGTATTATGATGAGAGCAACTTGCTTCGTTTGCCAACTTGGTTTTAGGCGGATTTTTCTATCCAATATACTGCGAGACGTTTATTGCTGGTCATATTACCGCGATTTAGAAAATATGAATTCGAGCTGAAAATCTATTCAAAGGACTGTAAAGGATGAACATTACATGACTTGTTTAATACCATTTCTTACAATGAGTAATAATTCGAAATTTTTGTGACAAAAGAAAACGAACTTCAACGAGGTGTTTCACTGTCGCCACTTTTCCATGTCCTTTATGCGATCTGTCTTTTTCGTAGGCGGCTGAACATTTGAAAGAGATGTACAGAGGCCGAACGGAAGTTCCAGATTACAATACAAGGGGTTGCCGGTTTTAAATACAGTCAAACCACCAATGCACTCACATGATGAAGTTGTCAAAGTTCTTCACTGCGTTGTTCATCTTGTAGACACATGTAAAAGGAAGGAGCGAGAAGAACGCTTGGCATATGCGAGGCCAGAAGTAGTAGTGGTCTAGAACTTGCAAAAGCACGAAGATCGGCGCAAAGGTGGCATTTAGTTGTTCACGCACACTGCTGTCACTCTGTATCCGTGGCATGAAGAAATACCCGAGCTGGTTTGCAGCGCACTCCATGAATTGTAATCCAAGGTACACCACCTTCCCTTCGGTTTTGCGTATTTCTTCTTCTAGCCTTCGAAGTTCAACCTGATGAACCAAAAACACAAATTTTATTAAACTACCGTGGTAGAATGCAAACGCAGTACTTCTAAGTATCGCACTAGCACCTTCTTTGAATTTTTGAATTGAAGAGCAGTCAAACGGCACACTTTCCAGTGCTTCACGTTCGCTTATGGTACAGGGCTGGTCAAAAGTTGCCAGGCCACTATCCCATGTATTCCTATGGCAGCGTGGCCTGGAAACTTTTAACCCCCCCCCCCCCCGCACGTGCACACTAGTGGTAAGCATGCCGCGGCGGCACCCTGCCCGTCAGCGACTCCACTCGGCAAGCAGCGGCACGCTGTCCACATTGCCGATGCGAGAGTGACGAGACATGAGTGAATATGACGAGACATGAGTGAATAACTTTTGCGTAGCTTGGCCACAGCTCGCGTGCTCCGTTTTACTTTGGGAGCACCTGTACAGAGGTGGCAAGGGAGAGGAGAGCGACATCCGCCTTCTATCACGACGCCCCTGTGTGAGAGAGAAGAAAAATTTGGCGCGAATCTGTAGTTTGCGTGGCAGCCGGCGGCAGCGGCAAAAATAGCGCAGAGAGTGATTCGGCCGGCGGGAGAGAAGCGTTGACGCTGCACAGGAGCAAGAGAGAAAAGCATCGTTTCGCGACCGGTCAGCCGCGCGTGGTAAGGGCGGCGCCGCCAGTGCGCTCGTACCGTTATGCAAACGGCACGCTCTGTTTGAGCCACGCTCAGATAGATTTCCCCGTTATAAACGTCAATCAAGTGCTTCTGACTTGTGCAAGCGTGGACTCGATAGCGTATCTTGCAAAGGAAACCGGGAATAGTTTCATGGTACTCTCCCTATTTTGCATCACATTTTATTCTTTTGATCGCACTGATTATTCTCTACTGTCGTTATTTTCCTATTTACCTGTGCGTTAGGTATTGATGACTGCATGAAACATCTCAAATAGGTAGAACAGCGCATGACATGGTCCATTATCAACGGCTGAGGCACTGTTACTTAATTTCCAGACATGCCCCTGCGCAAGAATACTCCAGTACTATGCTCCGCTATATTGGAGCACTTTTTTCATAGTCGGGTTTTTGCAATAGCGGTATGAAACTGAACCCGAGTGTTCAATTGCTTCCATCTGAGAACTAAGCTGTACAGAGCACGTTCTGTACAGCATCATAGTTGTACAGAACACGTTTGTGATAATCTTGCGTTGATGCAAATGATCATGGGCAACATTCTTGAGTGTAAAGAGCTGGTTACTTTTTTACATCGGGTTTTCCGCGGTCTCATCCCAAGCTGAACTGTTAAAATAACTTTTAAACAGTTCGTGAATGTATATATCCACTTGTTTCGAGCGCATTTCACTACCTTCACGACATCCCTTAACTAGCCAGGAGCATGTAAAGCTAGTACAGTCTGCCATAACTAACCAGCGAGGCTTCCTTAGTGTATGAAGGAGACAGGTTTAAAGAACTCATTTCGTATAAATTCCAGGGTCGGCGTCGCTGGTTGTGAGCGAAAAATCGGGACAGGTGCAAATAAATGAATAAAAATTATATTGGGTCATTCCATGCCAAGTGTCCAAGACGTGGCGCTCGCCCATCGCAAATTTTGCCGATAAAATTTATACCTTTTTCGCATACCCCATGGGAGTATTGTGGGAAAACATCCGTGCTCGTAAAATTTTTTTCAAGACTCTGGCGCCCCCACAAAGTTCGCTTGCTTTTGCTAAACTGTGTGTAATAGAAAAACGTATATCTATTTTTTGTGCGCTTTGTGCTTTAGCTACTACAGGAGTTTTGTTTAGTTGTGCTACTTAACCATTGCGAAATTTTTGTGTTTACCTGCCAACTACGCACTTTCAAAAACAACGAAAATCTTCAAAGTTCGCCATATCTTCTTATGCTTGCTGAAACTATCTCTAAGCAATCTTCATACTAGTTTGATTTTCCGGAAACTTCATATTCGTACAAAAATGTTTAGGGGTGAAATAGACTTCAAATCTTCCCGAAAAATATTGTGAAATCGGGAAAAATATGCCATTGGTTCCATATTTGACCATGTTTTTCGTACTGATGCGGTCGAAGTAAAAATCCTGATGGTGCGGCGTTTGATAGAACACTTCACTGCTAAGTAACTGAGAAA
>JALIZH010018334.1:0-39950 GCA_030522465.1 Rhipicephalus appendiculatus | reverse complement strand
TTGTGTAGTTTACAGCGCGGCACGCTAATCCTACATCAAGCGTGTGGACCCTATACATAATCTTGGTCTGCACTTGTCCAGTGGCGCCTACAGGACATCGCCGGTGCAGAGTGTATGTCGAGTGTAATGAACCTTCCCTGGGCCAGCGAAGAGTACAATTAACTTTATCCTACGTTTTAAAGATAAGGTCGTCACCAACGCACATATGTCATGTTATTACGACAACATGCAACACACGCATACACTATTCGAACAAACCACACTCAATTAAACCGTTGATTCTACGGTTTGAAGAACATTGCTGTACATACGGTATTCCTGATGAGGCACTCAATGTCGCTGAAAAACCACAGAGACTACCTCCATGGCTTGACATGGCGCAGCTTTGTGACTTCACACTAACCTACCTAAAGAAAAGAAACACGCCACAAGTGCACATAAAACAAGAGTTTCGAGCTCTTCAGGAAAAATATAAAGAGTACACTGAATTTTACACAGATGGCTCCAAAACAAAGAAACACGTTGGAATAGGAATCGTCACAGGGGAAAGCACAATCAGCGTCAATCTCCCCACTTGTATTTTCATTTTTACAGCGGAAGTTTATGCTTTATTGGAAGCAGTAGAAAGAGTCATCACGGGCCAACACACGAAAGCTATTATATACACAGACTCTCTCAGCGCACTGAAAGCCCTTCATTGGGAATCAGAATGTGAACCTTTACTTGGCGAAATTTTAAAGTGTTTTTTAATAGTGAGACTAATACTATCCGTTTTTGCTGGGTACCTAGTCACACGGGGATCCCAGGCAATGAGAAGGCCGATGAATGCGCTTCTCTGGCGGCGCAGAAGCCAGTTACAAGAATAAACATTCCTCTAAAAGATATCCAGCGAGCAATTCGGGTGGCCCTGCAGTCTAAGTGGCAACAGCAATGGGACAGCTCTGTCAATAACAAGCTCCATGTTGTCAAACCCTTCATTAACGAATGGAAAACATGTAGTCACCAAGAACGCTACATTGAGGTTATATTATGTCGACTCCGAACAGGGCACACACATCTCACACACAACTACCTTCTTAGGAAGGAACAACCAACATGCGAAAAATGCCAGGAACCACTAACAGTCGTACATAAGCTAATTACATGTCCTTATCTTGAAACACAATGACGCAGATATTTTGCCAAGCTGTACAAACACCACATACCCTTACACCCCAGCATAATCCTAGGAGACGACCCACTTGTTCCATTGCGTAAAGTTTTCAATTTATTACGGTCGACTGGCTTTTTAGATAAATTGTGAAATCATGTAACTCAAACTAATTACACCTAACAACTTGTGCCTGGCGCATCATAGCCTAAGTCGCTTTTGCGCCAATAAACCCAACTAACCAACCAACCAACCAACCACGGAGTGAATGATGATGAGTGGGCGAAGCTCTGGAGGTTCATCGGTAAACCGTGACTCTTCCGTGAATTTTCGTCCAGTAAATCATCAAAGACGAGACAAACACTGTGTGTATATATACAAGAAATTTTATTTATTCGTAAATGGTAGCTAGACGTGGCTTCCGGTCCCCTTTGTGGTCGGTGAAGTGGAGGGATAGGGGATCTTATATGGCTCCGTAGAGGATTCCTGAGGGAAGAGAGGGGGTGAGCGTAGAAGAGAGAGAGGAGGAGAGGTCGCACATCCGCTGTGGGGATGTGGAACGCGGACGCCGCTCCGTAGAGTAGAGGATTTCTAGAGGAGAGAAAGGGGGTGAGCGTAGGAGAGGAGAGAGAGGGGACTAATAGCGAAAGTTGGGCTAGTTGGTGGTTCATGCTTGGGATGTAAAAACAGCGCAAAATATAGACAAGGACTGACGAAGAGACGACACGGCGCTGAACTCGCAACTAAACTTTATTGGAAGGCACACGCACATATATCAATCAGTCGACCGAGTCACGTGGCACACCAAAAGGCGTCTGCGCAGCAGAGCAAACAGGGTACGAAAAAAGGCCTAATCATTGTGAACAGCAACACGTGTATAATAACCGAGAAAAAAACAACACACATCTTCATACTTGCCAAAAACATGCGCAACAGTCCATAACAAACTAATAATCACTTTAACATGGCAGCGCTGAACCCAGGTACCGAACCTCCTTTTCACCAAGGGCCACAGACGTCTCTTCGTCAGTCCTTGTCTATATTTTGCGCTGTTTTTACATCCCAAGAGAGAGGGGACGCGCGCGCCGCTCCGTACAGTAGAGGATTCCTAGAGGAGAGAAAGGGGGTGAGCGTTGGAGAGGGGACACGCTTGCTCTGGAGGGGGTGTAGGACGCGGGCCACCGCTCCGTACAGTAGAGGATTGCTAGAGGAGAGAAAGGGGGTCAGCGTTGGAGAGGAGAGAGAGGTGGAGGGGACGCGCATGCTCTGGAGGGGTGTAGGACGCGGGAAGGAGGGATGGACTAAGCCCCCGCAAGCACATCCAAGCAAGATCAAGGAATGGAGCCAACCTGGGCGACAGAAACCACCTGCCTAGCCATTGCTAAGCTGCCCCTTCTATGCTCTCGGCCATGACTCTAGTGACTGTTGTTTTGGTGGACGGCCTTACTGTACTACAGTGTTCTGCTTGACATAGATGGCCACACCGCCTGCGGGATACTCTGCTTCCTCGGTGCACACGATGGAAACTAGAGGTGGTCTGGAACGCGCTTATTCTTTCATGGTCATCAGCGTGATCGTCATCATTATCACGAGATACTGCCGGTTACGCCTGACGCGGGACAAGGTTAGACTGAGAGGAGCTTCGCCCCTAAAAATAGAGGTGCTGCCGTGAGTGACTTGAACGGTCGCGAAAGGAACCAGCAAGCCTTCCCTCATGAAAACACGGTCGTATGGCGAGAGGAGTGCAACGGTGTCGGAAAGACTGGCGCAGTAGACCGACACCGCCGTTAAAGAGTTTGCAGGAACTTTGGTGTCGTCTTTGACAAGTACCTTGCTTGCAACCGATGGACTGTCGGCCGGCGTCAAATCAGCGAATGGTGAGAGCTCTATTTCAGCTGGTGCGCAATGAATGACGGCGTCGTGGCGTGAGAGAAAATCCCATCCTAGGATGTCGTCGTGAGAGCATGCAGGAATTATGATCAATTCGACGGCGTACATCGCGTCCCTGAATCATGAGGCGGGCTGTGCACACCGCTCTAGGGTGAATGCTTTGGGCACTGGCTGTACCGAGGGAGAGCCCGGAAAGTGGCGTCGTCACTTTGCGCAGTAATCGGCTAAGTTTTGCGCCCATGACGGTATACGGCGGCTCCAGTATCTACAAGGGCAGATGCGCGAACACCGTCCAGAAACACGTCTATCACGTTCGATGGGCTTCTCTGAGGGCTTTCGCAGTTCGACAGCGTCGCAGCCCTTGCCTCGTGGACTACGACGACTAGTTTTTCTGGTCGCGTGCGGGCGGACGTGGCCGCATCGGCGACAGTGAGCGACGTCGTGGAGACTGTGCACGGCGTGTAGATGGTGCGGGGCCGGACGTCGGTGACATAGGGGGGCGGTTGGTCATAATAAGGGCGGCTCGATTCGCTGGGAAGGTTGGATGGGACCCGAGGCTGCTGCACGCGATTGAAATAGCGTGCGATGTGACCGGCGCAACCGCAGGCAAAGCAGATGGGGCGGTTGTCGGAAGTGCGCCATCGGTTAGCGGGTCCCATCCATGTCGCAGAACGCGATAGGGCGAGGCGGCTGCTGATATGACTGCATGGTGGGTGGCAGTCGGGGCCCGTGGACGACGTCGGCGTGTGTATGCGGCACAGTTGCGTCGAAGGCCTGGGGTCTGGCTACGGCCTTCGGTGTAACTAAGCGGGCCAGCCACAGGAATCGGTGGGGGGTGGCCTGGCTACAACTTGTGCGTAGCTTAGTGGCGCAGGTACTGGAGGCGGCTGGTGGTATTCAGGCATGACCTCCGCGATTTTCCTGCTGAATCGCTCGGCGGAGGGGAGGCAGGAGTGTAGTTGACGGCTGTTCGACATGTTGCGGTGGAGCGAAAGTCAGTAAAGAGACCTGGCGGGCGATTTCCTCACGCACAAACGACTTGATTTCGGCGAGCAAGGTGGTGCGGTCAGAAACGGCCGACAAGCCCGCGAGGTCAGCGTCGCGTGACGGCGGTCCACGGGTCATCAAGCGCTGCCGGCGCAGCTCCTCGTAACTTTAGCACAGCGTAATGACCTCTGCCACAGTGCGAGGGTTCTTGGCCAGGAGCATGGTGAAGGCATCGTCGGCGATGCCTTTGAGAACATGCGTGATTCTGTCCGACTCTGACATTCTCGCGTCCACTTTCTTGCACAAGTCGAGGATGTCCTCGATGTAGCTGGTGAAGGACTCGCCGGACTGCTGTGCTCCTTCACGCAAACGCTGTTCGGCTTGCAGCTTACGTACGGCAGGACGACCGAACACGTTCGACGACGGCGGTCTGAGAAGCGGACCAAGTCGGGAAATCGGATGCGTGGTTGTTGTACCACATGCCGGCCACATCCGCGAGGTAGAAAACCAGGTTGCTGAGTTTGCCTGCCTCGTCCCATTTATTGGGGATGCTCGAGCGTTCGTAAATGGCGAGCCAGTCCTCGACGTCAGTTCCATCCGCGACCGGTGAAGACAGGAGGGTCGCGGATGCGGGGAAAAACCGGGACATGTCGTCGGCGCAGGAGGAAGCGTTTGCTGAGCGGCGTCTTGGGGCATGGTAGATGGCACGGTGTGGGATCGAAGCTCCAAGGGCCATCGAATGCGGACCGAAGTTGTTTTAAGGGCACAGCACCTCCACTAAATTGTTAAGACGTTTATTGGCGGGCACTCGGCGACGATGCACGACAGCGACAGTCAAGGTGGGGACCGACTCTCAGCACGAGCTGCTGTTTCTCTTCGAAGAGGGCGACCCACTAGAAGGTGCTGGAGAGGACGACCCACTAGTTCCAAAGCTTCACTACAACTGGTAGATTGCTCGTAACCTTTGATGAAGTAAGGGACGACTTAGACGCGTTTATACGCCGGTTTGAGAGCATCGCGAGAGGGCAAAAGTGGCCCGAAGGCCAGTGGGCAACGGCGCTTTCGACATGTTTAACAGGAGAGGCGCTAAGTGTTTATGGCAGGTTGCCCCCTGGGGACGCCTCGGACTACACCACAGTTAAAACCGCCCTCCTGAAGCGCTTTCGCTTCACGGCAGATGGCTTCAGGGACAAGTTCAGTAAGGAAAGGCCAGTAGGGGGTGAAACAGCGACACAGTACGCGGCTTGTTTAAGCCACTACTTCGATAGATGGGTTGAGCTGTCGAAAACTGAGACAGAATTCGAGTCCCTCCGTGCATTGTTGATTAGGGAGAGGTTCTTGCATTGATGTGGTTCCAACCTGGCATTGTATTTGAAGGAAAGGAAGGCGGAATACCTAGAAAATATGCTAGAGCTGGCAGACCTAGTTTTTAGAAGCTCAGGGTGGAGCGAGCCTCGCGAAAACCAAGTAGGATAGGTCCCACCATAGACGAGAAGGGGAGATACGAGAAGGCAGGCAGCGGGCCACGCACCTCAACCACGGTGCTATATTTGCAATCGTGGAAGTCACCCGCCGCACTTGTGTCGCAACAGACCTGCTGCTAATGTAGCCATCGTCTGCTTTAAGTGTGGGAAAAAAGGACATAGAGCAAACGACTGCCGGTCAGGACCTAATAACACACTCCAGGCGTCCTGCGTCTACGCACCAAAGGAAACCCCTGCGAATCCCATACGCTACGGGTATATCGAGCTGAGGAATGGCGAAAAAGTCCCCGTCGTCAACGCCGTAAAGGTGACACCGCCGAAAGTTCTGGCCGAGAACCTGCCAGTTGTCACAGGGACCATCCGAGGCACAGACATCTCAGTGTTGCGAGACACGGGGTGCAACGCAGTAATCGTGGGGAGGAAAGTTGGTGAATGAAGACGAGCTGACGGGTACGAGCCAACTTGTCTACTTAGTCGACGGAACAGCGAGAGTGCTGCCCGAAGCACGGATTAAAGTTGACACCCCGTACTTTACTGGCCACCTTACGGCACTATGCCTACAAGAGCCATTGTATGACCTCATCCTGGGCAATGTCGATGGCGCAAGACCTGCCACATGACCCTAGAAAGGAGACCGAAAAGCCTGTCTCGACGGAAGAGGCAAGAGAGGAGCCCGTAGCAGCAGCTATCGCCCGCTTCCCAAGCGCGGGCCCAGCCGGAAAAATTTGTCAAGCTTCATGCGCCCGGGACTGCGGCGCAATTACCAGGAGATGAATATGGCTGCGAGCAGAAAGGAGATGCGACGCTCAAACAGTGTTCTGGGAGAAGATCGGCAGGAAGCAAACATGCTGAAACGAGGGAACCGTCGAGTACATACAAGAAATGGGGCTGCTATATCGACAGTACACAGAGGCAAACGGACGGCTGGTACGTCAACTAGTCGTGCCGCAATGTCACCGAGAAGCTGTCCTGAAAACAGCACACGTTGGTATAATGGCAGGGCACTTGGGCACGCAGAAAACCAAGGCCCGAATCTCGGAGGAGTTCTTCTGGCCAGGCATCACAGCCGATGTAAAGAGGTTCGTCGCATCGTGTGACATTTGCCAGCGTACCGTACCGAAGGGCCGTGTACCACATGTTCCGCTAGGAAGGGCACCCATAATCGACATCCCGTTCAAGCAAGTGGCGATCAATATAGTGGGCCCTATCCAACCACCCTCAAAGCATGAGAACAGGTACATTTTGACCTTGATGGATTATGCCACCCGCTATCCAGACGCAGTGGCACTCCCGCGCATCGAAACCGAACGAGTGGCCGAAGCCCTGGTCGAGATGTTCTCTGTTTGGCGTCCCCCGCGAGATACTGAGCGACCGTGGCACGAACTTCACGTCGGACCTGATGAAGGAAATAGCGCGGCTCCTTTCCGTGCGCCAGCTCCACACCACCCCATATCACCCCATGGCAAATGACTTGGTAGAAAAATTCAACGGCACTTTAAAATTAATGTTGAAGCGCATGTGTGCCGAAAAACCGAGAGATTGGGACCGCTACCTCACACCTCTCCTCTTTGCCTATCGGGAAGTTCCGCAGGCCAGTATGGGGTTTTCACCCTTCGAGCTCCTATACGGCCGCCATGTGAGGGGGACCCTTGGCAATACTGAAGGAGCTGTGGACGAACGCCGACTTGTCTGAAGAAGCTAAGACAACAAAGACCAGCATGTCTTCGACCTTCGGAACCGTTTGGAGGAAACGTGCCGTATGGCACACGAGGAGTTGGAAAAAGCAGGAGCACGGTACATGAGGCTGTGCAATCGCAAGGCCAAGGAGCGGAATTTCAAGCCCGGAGACAAGGTACTGATTTTACTCCCGACCGATAAGAACAAGCTGCTGCTGCAATGGAAGGGTCCTTTTGATGTCCTGGAAAGAAAAGGTGAAGCCGACTACTGCATAGACACACCTGGCGGCCGGAAAATCTTCCACGCCAACTTGCTGAAGAGATACGAGGAGAGGGACAACGGTTCCACCGGGGTGTGTAGCGTGAAGTTCGGTGTTGTCGAATCGAGCGTAGACGAGAACATTCCAACCCTCAAATTGCTGAAATTGGACGGGGAACAAGATGTGAAGCTCTCCAACAAACTGAACGTTCAGGAGATCGCACAGCTGCAGAGGATTATCAGTGAACAAGCTTTTATTTTCTCGGATGTCCCGGGCAAAACTAACTGGGTCCACTGCAACCTCGAACTCACCACGAGTAACCCCGTCCACGTGAAACAATACCCTCTTCCCTTTGCGATGCGGGAGGGTGTGGAGAAGGAGGTGCGAGAAATGGAGAAGCTCGGCATCATCGAAAGATCAGAGTCGCCTTACAATTCGCCAGTGATTTTGGTAAAGAAACCCGATGGTACAAATCGACTGTGTATCGATTTTCGACGCCTGAACAACGTTCTTGTGGCAGACTCCGAGGCCTATGACAAGAACTGACGCGGTGTTTGCTGCAGTGGGAGAGAAGTACTTCTCAAAGCTCGACTTCGTAAAGGGCTATTGGCAGATCCCGCTGACCGAAGAGTCCAAAGCAAAGACAGCCTTCTTTCCTGCTAAGCTCGGATCCGGAAGAGCAACTCTGGGCCGTCCAGCTTGGCCGAAACCGCCGCCAGGACCCAAGGGCTACTGGCCGCCTTTTAGGCGGGGACCTGTTCCCCAAACCGCTGGACCCAATAAAGTTATTTCTCTCTCTCTCTCGACCACATCGGGGCTATATCAGTTCCGCTTCATGCCATTCGGCGTCAAGACAGCGCCTGCTGTATTTGCTAAATATATGCGGAAGGTTGCGGAAGGTATACCCGGTGTGGAACATTACTACGACGATGTACTGGTAGCCACCGAGACATGGGAAGAGCACCTGAGGTCCCTGGAACTGCTTTTGTGAGCGCATACAGAAGGCCGGGCTTACGGTGCGCCCCAGTAAGTGCGAACTTGGTTTGGAAGAAATCGACTTCTTGGGGCACCGGGTTGGCAGAGGCAAGTTACAACCATTGGGTAAAACGCTCGACAAGATTGAGGCTGCACCACGCCCTTCAACCAAGCGACAAGTACGCGCCTTCCTCGGTTTGACAGGGTATTATCGGGAATTTATTCCAAATTACGCTGAACTCAGCGCTCCTCTTACAGGATTAACCCGGAAAGGTGAATCTAACTCGGTCAAATGGACAGCAGCGCACGAGGAGGCTTTTCGAAGTCTCAAACAGCATGTCTTCACAGCACCGATACTACGACTGCCAAATTTGCACCAGCCATTCGTACTCCGAACGGACGCATCAGACACAAGTCTGGGAGCAGTGCTCATGCAAGCCCACGAAGGCAAGCTCCACCCCATAGCTTACGCCAGCCGAAAGCTACTTCCACGGGAGGCTGCCTATAGCACCGTCAAACGCGAATGTCTCGCGTTGGTATGGGGATTCAGAAATTCTCCATGTACTTGTATGGCGTACATTTTTGTGTCCAGACCGATCACCAGCCACTGAGTTATATCCAACAGGCAAAACAGCTGAACGCTCGAGTACTGCGATGGAGTCTGCTACTCCAGGAATTCATGTTCACCATTAGGCATATTAAGGGTAGTGAAAACGTGGGAGCCGATTATTGAGCCGGATATAGTTCTGCAGTGGCGTTGGGAGCATGTTAACTAATTTTTTTTTGTCGTTATTTTCCTTAAAGCATTGAGCTGGGCTACTTGGTGTTGATTGACTGCTTCCATAATTGCTAGCGAACACGCACAAAGGACGACATAGAAAGTGACAGGACAAGCGCTAGACTTCAACTGATTTTTTAATCGACGTGAAGGGCACAATACATTTCTTTGCGCACGCGCAGGTGCCCGTCAAAGACAAAGTTGATCCCCCAAAAGACAAGAAAAAGAAAAAAACAGAAAAACCAAAGAAAGAAAAGAAGGAAAAACGAAAGAATCATTCTCCGCCGCCTATCGGTACCGCCAGTTGTCACGTGGTTTCTTCTTACACAGATAGTCCAGTTCTCTTTTTGACAACGCAATGGACGGAGTGCTGACGCATGCGTCACCCGCCTTGTGAATTTCGACAGCCTCTACTATTTCCCTCTTCCTCTGTTCCCCGCCAACGTACATCACAAAAGTGGCGTCATATGCTGGGGTACAACCCTCGCACTTATTGCAGTGAATCGCCAATAAACCACTCCCTGCAAGCGATCGAACAGCCGTGCGATGCTCCCTGAGCCTGTCATTGACGCATCTGCCCGTCTGGCCGATATACACCTTGCCATAAGCAAGTGGAAGTGTATACACGACTCCTGTCTTGCAAGCTGTGAACATTGATTGGTGTTTCTTAGCACACCGCGGCTTTTCAAGGATCCGTCCACAGCGGAACAGAGCCCCGCCAGCTTATGAGGAGCCGTGAACAGGACGCCAAAGACCGCAATTTCGCGCCACTTTTTTGAGCCGGTGGGAAACGCCGTGAATGTACGGGATTGAAACCCGTGGCATGCGTTTGTCCGCGTCCACCTTGGCCGCCTTCCCTCTAAGGCTAGCTTTTAGCTCCCTCAAGAGCGCTTCAGCAACCGAGATCACGGTTTGACGAGGGTAGTCCGCCTTGTTAAGCCGTGCAAGTTGTCCACTCAAACTTGCCTGAACATTGTGCGGACAGGACTTCTGCAGGGCTGCACGCAGGCTGTTCGTCACAATTCCCCGCTTAACCAGCTTCGAATGGGCTGATTCATAATTAAGAACTTCTTTTTTGGAACGTGGCTTGTACATCCAGCATATGCTCACGCCCGTAAAGCAGATAGGATAATTCTAAAAACTGGATAGTGCCATTGACAGGCATTTCATGAGTGAAACGCAGTCCCCCCGCGCACGCCTTAAAAATATCTAAAATTCTAAAAACAGAGCTTTCACTGTTCCGTAAATTGTCAAGATTAAGAATTAAAAGAAAGTCATCTACGTATCTAAAACACCGGACCACACTTTTGTCAAGTCGCTCAGCAATACGCTTGTCACACTGTGCCAAATAAATTTCACTAAGAACAGGGGCTAAACAAGATCCTATGCAGATTCCATTACTTTGAATAAAGCTTTCTTCTCGGAAACGCACAACGGTTGCCGTGAGATAAAAAGAAAGCAGCTCTAAAAAGTTATCAACTGACATGCCACAGGCATTTTGAATATCAACAGCACCCCCCGTTTTCAACGTGATCACGAACTGCTTCTAAAAGACGATCCTGCGGAATACTATAAAATAAATCTTCTACGTCAATGAAGAATGCAAAGTTTCCGTGTGGTTCTTCGTGTTGAAGCTACTCCGAGTGACGGATCCGTTTGGTGTCAGAAATTCCAAGGAGGTTGTACACTTTTTAACTGAGCAACACGAAGAACCACACGGAAACTTTGCATTCTTCCATTGACGTAGAAGATTTATTTTATATTATTCCGCAGGACCGTCTTTTAAAAGCAGTTCGTGATCACGTTGAAAACGGGGGGTGCTGTTGATTTTCAAAATGCCTGTGGCATGTCAGTTGATAACTTTTTAGAGCTACTTTCTTTTTAAATGCCAAGCATTTCTTTGCGTACTGTAAGCACTTTTGCGTTTCTATCTACGCATCTATCTATCTATCTATCTATCTATCTATCTATCTATCTATCTAGCTGTCTATCTAGCCGCCTACGTCTGGTTACTCTCGTGATGGCCTCCTTAACTTGGGGTAGACCAAAATTTGTAGAGGAGGGTAAGAGGTATTCACCAATATGTCTGGCTGGTCATGACATGAATATCGTGAAAATCCCGTCGCGTACGTCGTCAAACTCATTTCTCCAGACACGTGTGGCTCATACCCGTATACCACGGGCCGCGGAATGCGGGTATGCGCCACTGGACTTAGACAATTTATATCTACCCAGGAACAGCGAGAACAGCCATTGGTAGTTTAAATGCGAGAGCGTTAAGAGAAACTGACATCGGTGGTGTTGACACTGGTAATTTAAAGGCGACAACGTTAAGAAAAACGGACATCGGCGGCGTTGACGCCAGGAATACAAAGAATTGAAATCAAAGTCCCAGCAGGAATCGAACCCGAGCATCCTGCGTGGCAATCAAGCATTCTACCACAGAGCCACATCAGGTCTCGAAACTGCTTTGGCAGAACACCCTATGCAGGCGTAATGTTGGTGAAACGTATATTGTGGTTGTAGTGCTGGCTATCTTATTTTATCAACATTACATACGTACTCCTATGACGAAGGAGTCATGTCGGGTTAACGTCAGTTGTATAATTAAGCGCCATCCACTGTAGTTGGTTTACGTAGCAATATCCAGGGCTACCATCCTTGCAAGCACAAGCTCTACATATCAGCTTACGGCTTCTGGTGTTGGCAATACTCGTGTTTCTGTTGGCATCGTTACACAACCGTAAACAACTGGTTATATGAAACCTATGTGACTGTTCAACATGTCTGTGCGTGCAACATTTGTACATATCTTTAGCGTCATTTCATATCCTTTCGCTCAATAAAAAAAACACAATTCAGTCACCTTACCTCCGGATGCTTCGCATAACATCGATTCCCATGGTACTTAGAATCTGCCTAATTTTTTATCTCACGGCAACCGTTGTGCGTTTCCGAGAAGAAAGCTTTATTCAAAGTAATGGAATCTGCATAGGATCTTGTTTAGCCCCTGTTCTTAGTGAAATTTATTTGGCACAGTGTGACAAGCGTATTGCTGAGCGACTTGACAAAAGTGTGGTCCGGTGTTTTAGATACGTAGATGACTTTCTTTTAATTCTTAATCTTGACAATTTACGGAACAGTGAAAGCTCTGTTTTTAGAATTTTAGATATTTTTAAGGCGTGCGCGGGGGGACTGCGTTTCACTCATGAAATGCCTGTCAATGGCACTATCCAGTTTTTAGAATTATCTATCTGCTTTACGGGCGTGAGCATATGCTGGATGTACAAGCCACGTTCCAGAAAAGAAGTCCTTAATTATGAATCAGCCCATTCGAAGCTGGTTGAGCGGGGAATTGTGACGAACAGCCTGCGTGCAGCCCCTGCAGAAGTCCTGTCCGCACAATGTTCAGGCAAGTTTGAGTGGACAACTTGCACGGCTTAACAAGGCGGACTACCCTCGTCAAACCGTGATCTCGGTTGCTGAAGCGCTCTTGAGGGAGCTAAAAGCTAGCCTTAGAGGGAAGGCGGCCAAGGTGGACGCGGACAAACGCATGCCACGGGTTTCAATCCCGTACATTCACGGCGTTTCCCACCGGCTCAAAAAAGTGGCGCGAAATTGCGGTCTTGGCGTCCTGTTCACGGCTCCTCATAAGCTGGCGGGGCTCTGTTCCGCTGTGACGGATCCTGAAAAGCCGCGGTGTGCTAAGAAACACCAATCAATGTTCACAGCTTGCAAGACAGGAGTCGTGTATACACTTCCACTTGCTTATGGCAAGGTGTATATCGGCCAGACGGGCAGATGCGTCAATGACAGGCTCAGGGAGCATCGCACGGCTGTTCGATCGCTTGCAGGGAGTGGTTTATTGGCGATGCACTGCAAGAAGTGCGAGGGTTGTACCCCAGCATATGACGCCACTTCTGTGATGTACATTGGCGGGGAACAGAGGAAGATGGGAAATAGTAGAGGCTGTCGAAATTCACAAGGCGGGTGACGCATGCGTCAGCACTCCGTCCATTGCGTTGTCAAAAAGAGAACTGGACTATCTGTGTAAGAAGAAACCACGTGACAACTGCCGGTACCGATAGGCGGCGGAGAATGATTCTTTCGTTTTTCCTTCTTTTCTTTCTTTGGTTTTTCTGTTTTTTTCTTTTTCTTGTCTTTTGGGGGGGATCAACTTTGTCTTTGACGTGGCACCTGCGCGTGCGCAAAGAAATGTATTGTGCCCTTCACATCGATTAAAAAGTCAGTTGAAGTCTAGCGCTTGTCCTGTCACTTTCTATGTCGTCCTTTGTGCGTGTTCGCTAGCAATTATGGAAGCAGTTATTTTCCTTGTGTGTTCGTTGTGCAGAAAAGTGTATTTTGAGTTGACTATACTTTGGCTTGGAGCACTAGTTGTTCTTATTGTGGTGCGTATGAAAGTATTTCATTACCGCAGTGAAGCGCACTAGATAGTTTTTTTTTCTTTTTCCCTTGTCATGATATACATTTCCGAAGTGTATTTGGTTTGATGCAATGTACGGCTTTTTATTTTTCTTGTTTGTAATACCCCTGTCATACGTGGCAACTTAAGTGCACTTTGAGCGAGTGTACTTACGCTCACAAAGTGTCACTTTGGCGGTGCGCTGCTACACGAGAAAGCGAAGTGTACTTTGGAAATGATGGCAGTGGCGATTCATGGATTAGTAACGCAACATACATTTGTTATTTTTAGCAATACTTGCTGGCTAATAACGTATTATAGGCGTGAACATAATTTAGAATAAACTTTGGGCGCAAATGAAGTAAATATCACAACCGCATTACATCATTGGTCATCGCGAGCCGAGACAAGACAGTGTCATATCCAAGACGAATCGAAAACAAAAATGGCGGACTCCGGTGCGGAAGGCACGCGTAGTGGTGACGGGCATTTGGAGCGTGTTTTGGCAGCACTCCTTTGCTTACGAACGAGGCGCCGTCATGCGTACATCATGCTGGAAGGCGAAATTGACAGAGAAGCGGAAATTTCAAGAGACATTGAGCAACGGCTACTCGGAAGCTCATTCACCGTAGCCGCCGTCTTGGCTGACAGTGCACCCTCCCTGTGTCGCTCAGTGTGGAGTTTCCAACGGAATGAACGCTGGTTCGAAGACACGTTGCCTCATCTGACTGAATTCCACTTCAATCAGGCATTGCGCGTCACTCCAAGTACGTTCAGGTACCTTGTAGAGTCGCTGGCCTGTGATCTCAACCGCTTGAGCACAGAAATGCGCGCGGCGGTCTCCGTGGAAAAAAGAGTTGCCATTGGACTCTACCGCCTGTGCTCTTCTGCTGAGGACAGGACGATCGCGCACTTATTTGGTGTAGGTCGCTCGACTGTCAATGTGGTGTGGCGGCAGTTTTCCACAGCTGTCATTGAGCAGCTGGAAAGCCAGTGGATTTGCATGGTGTGGCGCGAAGACATGGCCGACCACGTCAGGGAATTTTTCGTTGTGACCGGATTCCCCCAAGCTGTAGGAGCCCTCGATGATTGCCTTTTCCCCGTGTCGCCGCTGAAGAAACACGCAACCGACTACTACAACTACAAGGGATGGTAGGTTCTTCTAAATGTTTGGCGTGGTAGTGCACTGCTCACTAAAAAAGAATCCAACACAGAGGTCAATGCAGAAGTACAGTATAATAGTACATTTAGGAGAACGTATTATACATTTTTTTTCAACGTTGTCACGAACTTTTACAAACATTAATCTTGTCTATGATATTACCAAGCACTTTTAGATGTGAAGCATCTGATGGCGAAGCTTAATCCGGTGGTGGTGGTGGTGGTGTGCCGCGTGCCTACCCTTACTGCGCATGCGCAAACCCTTTAAAAAAATAAAAAATAAAAAACCTCCCTCTCCCCCCTCTCTCTCCTCTAGGCATCCCTCCCCGCGGCAACCACACCCTCACTGCACATGCGCCTCCCCTCCTCTCTCCCCTCTTACACTCCCCCCCCTCTCTCCTCTAGGCATCCCTGCCCCGCGGCGTCTACCTCCCCACTGCGCATGCGCGTCCCCCCTCTCTCTCCTCTCCTACGCTCCCCCCTCTCTCCTCTCCCTTCGCTGCCCCCTCTCTCGCCTCGCGACGCCGACGCAGGCAGTGTCTGCTGCTTGAGTTTCTTGGCTGAAAAAACCGACTGCTCGCGCTGCACAACCGTTCACTGGCCACCCCGTATATATGGCAATGGATCTTGACCTCCAAGGTGGTGCCGGTGGGAGATTTCTCCTGTGCGTTGTTGAACAATAAAAATTCGCAGCGTGCGCGTTAACTAAAAGCGGACTGCGGGTCTCTGTGTCCAGTCGGAGTCTTCTGTCTCTCATTGCCCATTAGCAGCGATTGGCATGTTCCAGTAGGAAACACTGCTCCATCACTGCCTTCTTTGCGCCTCCCCAGTTTTCTCTCCTGCGCAACGCTGCGATGAGCGCCAGCGTCAACGCCGCCGCCAGTGTAAGCGTTAGCGCCCGCTGCTTCACATCTACACATGGTTCCCTTTAGCGGGAGATGGTGTAATTTTTGCATGCGTGTTGAATGAGGCAAACTCAACTGTGCTGCTTTTTATTTTGATCTATGTTGTGTGTACTTTGTGTTATTAAGGCAAAATGTGAAGTTTACTGAACACTTAAGAGCAACATAATGTTAGAAAGTGTTGTTGCAATTATTGTTGAGCATTACTGAAATTAGAGATGTTTTGTTCTTTTCCCACGCAGGTACAGCATGATACTTTTAGCGCTTGTGGACCACAGATATAGGTTCAGATACATCCGAGTTGGTAGTCCTTGGGAGGTGCCATGACTCAGGTGTTTACGCAGCCTCAGGACTGAGAAAGGTGGTGGAGAGTGCTCACTTCAAGTCTCCTCAGGCCATGATTGAAGGCACCCGTGTCGCTCCGATTATAGTGTGTGATCAAGCATTTCCCTTGACTGGAAACCTTATGAAGCCATACGCAAATCCTCAGGACGCAACACCTGAGCAAGTGTTCAACTACAACCTGTCTAAAACAAGGAGGATTGAAGAGAATGCTTTCGGCAGGTTGAAAGCCCTGTTTCCGATTTGTAGCAAAAAGAATGGATTGTCGCCTGCCAAACTCAAAGCGTGCGATAAGGGCTGCATGCGTTTTGCACAACATCTGCGAGGATTTCCGGGACTGCGTTGAGCAGCCATGGGAACAGGAAGCACAGCAACTTGCCACTCTCTATGTGCAGCCTTCCCACAATACACAAGCCGGCACAGATGAAGGCGAGAAAACGAGGACTGCACTGACAGTGTACTTTTCGAAACAAGTTCCCCGTTCCTCATGATCTAGTTCATTGTAAACGTGAAATTTACATTAACGCTTTACGTTGTGATGTAGGCGAGAAAAAGAGGACTGTATTCACAGAGTGCTTTTCGAAACAAGTTCCCCTGTTCCTCATGATCTAGTTCAGACGTTTTCATTGTAAACATGCATTCACATTAACGCTTTACATTGTGGACATGCTGCGGCAAGCCGTTGTGTTTTTTACACAATAAAACATACATGAAATTTCCCTTGATGTCATCTTTGTTTATTTTTTTTGCTATTGCCTCCAGCACGGACAGCAGCTTCTTGTCCATCGCAGCTATATCTTTAAAGATGTTCAGCTGCTCCTCCTTCAGCTGCAATTCTCTTTCTCGTCGGCTTTCGAGAGAGAGACGAAGTTGCCGTTGTTCGTCCAGAAGCTGTGTCATCAGTGTTGATGAAGCAGGTTGGCGCTTCCTCTTTTTTTGGCTCTTTTTTTGGAGCTGCCACTATCCAACCCAGCTTCACAGCTGGAGGCAGCTTCCGTTGATTCTGTGTTTCCTGATGTAGGCGGTGATATGCCCGTTTGATCGGAGCATGACGACTCGGGTGCCGCCACGGGAAGAGGTTACGGGCAGTCATGACTCTGCTGTTCATCTTGGACGTCACCCCGGGCTATTCCTTGAAGGATCTGCAGAGCACAAAATTGTGTATTCTTAACAAACGAAGTACCACTGAAAGGTTAGCTGAATACAAAACAAAAAACTTTGTTTAGCTCTTGTTAACTGCATGAGTATGAATGCACACAGAAAATTTCCATTATTTTTTACAGTAATTAAATCGGGCATTTTTATGAAGTGGTACAGTGTTCTCAGCATAAAATGACAAACTGAAGTAAGCTTCGTGTTTAAACCTAACTTGTTGTGAAACTGGGTACACATACCCATTTCGTTGCTACATACAGCGAAATAAAAGTCGACAACAGAGAGGAGAAAGTACCAGTGCCGATTCTTTCATCGCAGCTGAAACATATGTGGACATTTCGAACAAATCTGCATTTGGTTTTTCAATTGTATACTGCACAATGTATTGCTAGCCCACCTGTTTGGTTCCCGTACTGCAGTGTACATAAAATATAAGCAATCAATGAACTGTTTTCATACTCAGCACCCAATCTGTCTCGTATTTTTTTGACCCGCTTGGTTTTTCACACACTCTGTTAAATTGAAAAACTTAGCAGGATAGTTCAAGTTCAAACTAAAATTACAGTTCCATGGACTATGAAACACGCAACCTTTTTTTTTTCGTAGATAATTATAATGGCAATGAAGAAGCAACAAACTTGAACAGTGAATAAGTGCCGCCTGATGGGGATAAGTCACAAAACTTGCACTCACCTCTTGTGCTGGGGAACCCTGGCTGAAGCCGCTTTACCTTCAGCTAGGCTTTCATCATGTATCGGCAGGGTGCCTAAAAATCGGTGTATGTCCCAGTAGTATGGCGAGCATATGGCCCCCGACCCCGTGCCCGTCTGCTTGCGTTTGATTAATCTGCAAGTATGTAAGCAGGAAATAATGAATTGTCATGCGTCACGTTAAAGTTGTCTTTACTGAAGCTGGTAGTAGCTCGGGGCCCTTGAAGGCAATACCTACATCACAAATGTTCCCGTCGCCAAATCTGATATCAGTCATCGGTGTAAGGACAACGACCTCACGCAAATACGAAAAAAATTTACAAGACGGCGTAAATAGAACACTTGAGCAAAGCGTACACCAAGGGTAGAAAGCTTCTTTTGAACGCAGTAAAAAGAGTATACAGAGAGAAAACCCTGCTTATGTCATCGGATGACTCAATGCCGGCATTCCAAACGCGATAGAAAAACGTTCGCTGGCGCTCTCTGCAGTGTCAATCGTTTCCAGGCAATATAACTATGAACCGGCGATACATTTACCTTCAGCAATTAAACTACGCTTGACTGAATACTAGCGTCTTACCACATCTACTTCAAAGTTACAACGTAGATTTTATTGACAGAACGGGCTCTTCAAGCGGCACGAAAGTAGCAATATCAAGCAAATACATTCATGAACGGCTGTAATATACAACACGCATGACAGCATTACGTGTTCGTGGCAGGTTGAAAGGCTTACCTGTATTTACTCCCGAGAATTTTCTATCTTCTTTTTTTACTTCCTTGGTGCTTTTGTCAAATCCAAGCGCCTGCAGCTTCTCTGCAATCGCTGCATATATTTTCATGTTCCGCTTGGCACGGCGAAGATCGCTCAAGTGTTCTTCCCACAGGCGTATGAGCGCCCGCGTCTCGGCATCGGACCCGCGTCTCGGCATCGCACGTTGTCTTTGTAGAGGTAGCACCAGTGGCACACGCCATCGCAAATGGTGGTGGTTGTGGTTCGAAGAAAAACTGACTAGAGAATGAGGCCTACACATGTGCAAGTGTGCAAGGAAGTAAACAACGCCATGTGCTCCCGCATTCCCCTAGCGGACGTGGCCGCAAACTGCCCGAGGGCAAGAGTAGCGAGGTTTGTCGTTGTAGTATGACTTGTTTTAATACATAACAGTATTACTAAAAACGAAAACAATGGTTTAGAGATACTATGAGCGCCGCTTTATGCAACAGCGTATTTATGTGCAAGCCACTGCTACCGAGGCTACACACTCCGTCGCAGCGAAGTGAGGTTGGCGAACGCACTTGCCGGCAAGTATACTTTGCAGCGAGTGACACTAAACTTGCTCGTGTGACAGCGTGCAAATGACACTCGCGGCGAAGTGGGCTCGCCCAAAGTGCACTTAAGTTGCCACGTGTGACAGGGGTATAAGAAGCACTGACATGTTGTGGAACGGAAGCATGGTGCTCTGATATTTGAAGTTGTTCTTACGTTGATGTACTCAGCGTGTATGTTGTGAATGAGAAGGACAGTCCTTATTTCTCACTTTTTGGTTGTGTTTTGTTGTGGGGGTGGAAGAAATTTTCCCTCCGTGCGTGCAAATGTTATAGATAACATTCCGAAAGTGGGGGGGGGGGGGGGGCAATGTCACGGAATGCCACCTTTTCGACCCCTCGTCACGCCGATTACGCGCGCGCACCCACCCCACCACGTCGGCTTGGACGTGAAAAGAGTTGTTTCTTAGAGCCGCGAAGAGCAGCAGAAGGGAGTGTTGCTGCCGAACAAGGTTCTTTGTTCGGTACCGAGGCGACGGCAGGTATACGCCTTTTCGCTGTTTACAAACAAGCGCGCCTGGCGCTCATTGGCTGCTCCCCCGCAGCTTCCGGTGAACGACTTCCTGTCATGTTTCACGCTGTGCGATCCGGCGGCACGGAGAGTTTTCGCGGCCTGTATCTGTGTTTGTGTTCGTTGGGTGCCGTGATGATACGCTCGTAGTGCCAAATTATGTCGAGCAGCTACTTCAAGAAGCTTGAGGCCGAGGCGCAAGGCCGATACCGGGCGAAGCTTTCGTTTGGAGGCGACGAACTGCCCGATCCGTTTGACGACGACGCTGTACGGTTCGGCTTCACGTCAGGCCCAAGGAATCTGCCCCCCGTGACAGCAGCGGATATTTACGTGTACCTCGTTGAAGGAGTCTGTTTTTACACGAGGGAACAGTCTAAGTGCCACAAGATAGGAGATGCGTACAACATGTTCCTAAGTGGCAAAATCAGACAACTGAAGTCTTTCAAGACAGGAAAGCGCGGCGACGGCGGTGACGGCGTTG
This sequence comes from Rhipicephalus appendiculatus, assembly GCA_030522465.1. Lineage (NCBI taxonomy): Eukaryota > Metazoa > Arthropoda > Arachnida > Ixodida > Ixodidae > Rhipicephalus > Rhipicephalus appendiculatus. Next base: position 19,739 of record JALIZH010018334.1, on the reverse strand, counting down.
TTCTCGTCGCGGCGACGGTTGAGGCCAGCCAAACACTCTCCAAGCAGTACCAAGCATGGTGCGTTGTAAAGGAGAGTGGAGCTGTCGAAAGTGCTCATTGCACTTGCATGGCCGGGTGAGTAGACGATTCAAAAGGCGGAGCGCAGTGCCACAATGCCCCAGCTGTTGTTTTGTTGTATGTGTGTAATCTGACTACAATGAACTGAGGCTGAATTTCACATTTCGTAAATTCTGTAGAAGTCATGATAGCACCCAGATAATTGCGACTGCATGCACAACCACGCGTGCGGATAAACATTTTCGAAGCAATACGAGAATTGCGGGTCTTTAACGTCCCGAAGCGACTCAGGTTATGAGGGAAGTCGCAGTGAAGGGTTGTGGATTAATTATCACCTGTGGTTCTTGAACGAGTTCTTGCATCGCACAGCACAGGGAAGGCTTTGTATTTTGCCTTTATCAACACATGGCCGCCGTGACCGGGAACCCGCGACGTTATGATTAGCAACCGAACAGCAATGTAATTAAGTCAGCGCAGCGAGTGGAAGCAGTTTCGGGAAACCATGCTAGAATGGCTCCGATCGTTTTCGATCCTTAACTGCGCGAAAACAAACCATTCATGCTGAATTAATCCCTTTGTGGGCGAGAAAGATCGCGAGGTCCTGTGCTGTAGTATTCTGTCGTACCGAAATCTTCCTATTTTGTTATTGCCACATTGCTTACCATTGAATACCCTTGTCTATGGATTCATAATGCTTAAAGATCTTTCCAATGGAAATTTCAGCCTTGGGGAATGCTGCACACACGTGGCTGCACTGTTGTTCAGTGTTGAGGCAAGTGTTCAGTATGGCCTGAACGACCCATCCCCTACCGACATTGCCTGTAAATGGATCGAGGCATCAAAGGGAGGCAAAGTAAGCTTTCGTTTTTATTCTGTCAGGTAAAGGGTTTTCAGACTAGTAACTGAGCATTCAACTTTTCGTAGGCAGCACCAGTCTCTGACATCCAATTTTTCAAGCCGAAAATAGGCCATGCACCACCTGAAGTCAATGAAACACACGGCCACACAATACCTACTTTCACAGATGAGCAAGTGTCCAGCTTTCTGCATCAAGTGAAGGTAAGGAACTCGGACTCTTTTTGGTGCACAAGGGACAGAATTGAATTATGATGTAACAGCTGAAAAGTCCACCAGTGTTTACCCTGCTGCGAAGAATCATACGGGATTGCAATGCTATTTTGCAGGAAATTGCACCAAACACTTTGCTCCTGTCATCCCTCACAGACAGTGAGGACACCGACTCTGCTCCTGAGACGACTACCCAGGACCCTGCACGTTCAGCCGGGCGCCAGCAGCTCTCTGTGCCTCTTGGTGAAATCTACAAGAACACTGACTTGGAGACGGCCAAAAAAGTGCAGCTGACATTTGAATGTTGCTGTGAAATTGAGGAGGCAACTCGTGACCAAGCAAAATCACCGAGATGGCTCAAAGAACGTAAAGGCAGAATCACTGCCTCTTTACTGCACCGTGTGGCAGCATGCAGCACTGGAGCAGCCAGCCTTGTTGCTGAAATAATGGGATACATAAAAACACCTCAAGTTGCCAACTTACGGTGGGGCTCCGAAATGGAGAAAAAAGCTAAGCAGGCATTCAGAGAGCTCGAGTCGCCAAAACACACGGACTTCAATGTTAAAGAATGTGGTCTCGTTGTTGCTAGAAAAATGCCCTTCATTGGTGCATCTCCGGATGGTATAGTGTCCTGTGCATGCTGTGTACAATCAGTGCTCGAGATCAAATGTCCTGCAACAATGAAAGGTGCTTCGCTGACAAAGGGTGGTACTAAACTGGTGTACTTAGATGACAACCTGCAGCTTAGGCATAATCATGCATATTATATGCAAGTGCAGGCCCAAATGGCCCTACTGGACTGCGTCAAGCGTATTTTGTGGTCTTCACAGGATCTTCGCTGACGACAGAAGTCATATGTTTTGATGAGAGCTTTTGGGCAGATGCTAAAGTCAAGGCAGAAAATTTTTTTTTGGTAACATATTTCCAGAGCTACAGTCAATGCGTATCTTCAAACAGATTGAACGTGCAAAGGAAACGTGTCACTGCAACGGCACCAAATCAGGAAACATTGTTGAACGCTCACTGTGCCAGGCAACATTTCACCTGAAGTGCGTAAAACTTAGACGTACACCTCGGCAGTGGGCTTGCGCCAATTGTCAAGGTATTGGTTGCACTGATGAAGAGTAAGCACAGTGTTTGTTTTTGCACTGTTCCTCTCAAGTGAGGATAAATGTTAGGATTTCCACATGGCATTGAACCACTGTCGAACAACATACTTAGTTCAAAAGATCACCTGTCGTGCAACATCCTGCTCCGATCTAAAGGCGTAAGCGTGCAGTTATGGTAAAATTACTCCTAAAACCTAATTATACATTACTAATTATTTTCAGAATATTTGAAATGTCATTAAATTACGACTTACTGCTGGTTGAAAGTAATCATATATTGCTATTCTTTATGAACAGTAATGAAATGGCTTGAACTAAAGTTCATCATTCATGCACTAAGCCATGGCTTCGAGTTTGGGTACTGCTTGGCTTTTCTGTGGGACTGCCTTATTCCTGTGGTTTGGCACAAACATTAACTTGTTCTCATTTTATTTTTGTTTTTTTGGCGAATATTGTTATGCCCGAAGGAAAGCGAATATGTTGTACTTTAGTCAAAGTAATCAGTATTTTTATACGTAATTCATCACATCACTCATTACAGAAAATATCTTAATTACTGTAAGTTCATTACTGCTAAGTCTGGTGCCGTGTTCTTTGAAGCCGAATTCCGAACACCAGGTGTACTGCACTGTGTCAGCCATTTTGTTGTGAAACTTCTGTTCCAAAGTGAAAGTTTTGAGACCACGGCATACTTCAACTTCTTGGTTTTGCAGACAGTTCTTGCAGCAGAGAAAGTGTACAATAAATGTCATTTATAATCACTATGAAGAATATTGTATATGAGCACATGCTGGTTTTCTGCCGTTTTCTGTCCACTATATCTGTCACTACTCCCGTAGATGGGAAAGCAATCGCCGGGCGGATTCCAAGGGGCTGACGTATCGGCCCCCCGAAACGCACCACGAAAGCTCGGAAAATTGAGGGTAGGTCCTTTTAGTGCGCCAGCAAGACCGAGTCAGAGCCAAGAGTTGAAAACACAACACAATATATACTTAATTCTTGTTCTTGTTCTTCTTTTACATTGACACTGAATCTAATCTCTACTGTGTGTGCCTGAGTTGTGTGGCCTTGCTATGTTCAGCGCTAGCTCGTTTGTATATTATTTTGTGCGCATTTTTTCTCATTGTGTTGATGCATTTGTTATTTGTGCATTTTTTTTATTAGCAAAACTCCCTCATGCTGTACAAAGTTCGCTCATGTCACTCGCTCATGCCACTCATGCTGACTCATGTTTTCAATGTTTGCAAATTAGTACTCTTCTGTTGCATTTTTTTTTCCGACATACTGTGTTTTTATGAGCCCATTCTGTGGTTTTCTTGCATTGGAAAATGTAACATCTAATGTCATATGTAACCCACTCCTGCCTACGACTTCGCATAGAAGTCGCCAGTATTGAATAAATAAATAAATAAATAAATAAATAAATAAATAAATAAATAAATAAGGCAATACAATCATTACATACACATGTACATTCATGCACACTTGGCAAGTCGGTTCGCTATATAACTCACAATACGATTAGGACAACCGGAAGAAGCAAGCAATTTGCGCCAAATATGCAATGTCATGCATTACAAAATCTTCAGAACACTCATGGTCTTGACATATTCACCGATGAAGTCCAGTCCACCAATTCTGGAAATGCGTCCCAACGTTTCTCTTCTAGGAAACAGGGAGACTCCAGCACTGGTTGTTGTTATTGTTCCCTCTGTTGTTTGCTCATTACATGGCTCTTCTTGCCGCTCTTCACCGACCCCCTGACTGTCCGTCGTTGCCCGCTTATATCAGGTCGCGCTCGAGTTCGCGAACGTTCCACACCACTCACGTGGGCGCAGCACAGCGAAAGCCAGGGAACAGGGTAGATCCTTCTAGTAGGTTCTACTGCGTAGACAGACGTGCGCCGGTGCCAGCCGCGCTGGCTTTTCGAATTCTCTCTATGTTGCGTGGTGCTCGCTTTCACGGTGTGCGTTGTTTATGGAGGACCGTCGCTGGTGCCTTGACTCGCGGCGCGTGATCGCCGGGTGCCGTCTGTTATGACGCGCTTTTGAGGGCGGTTCACGTGCTCATTTGTGACAATATTGCACAGCACAATACACTTTCATTCCACGTAGTACCACGCTACGAACCACGTGCACGATTACGAATCTTGACGATTGGGGTTTGCAGATTGACTAATGCGCTGCACACGACCACCACTTTGTCGATGGTTGCGCAGCTCTTGTCACCAGTTCTCACAAAGTTCAGAGGCAGCACAGTTTGAAAAATCCTGAAAACTTTCAGTCGTTGGATGGCTCTTTCGACATGAATGCGTACGCGTGAAAGTTTTCTGGATGTTGTCACCTCTGCACCTGGTAGCTGGGCACGATTTTTGGTTAGCGACGGCATCAGCAGTGTTGCACCTCGTGCAGCAAACATTTCCTTGCATCGAAATCCTCTGTCAACCAGGAAAACGTCCCCCTCCTTGACCATTTCCAGAAGTCCGCTACGCAAAGTGATTTCTTTGTCGGATGCCCTTCCTCCCCACGCTTTTGACACAAAGCTTATGGCTCCTGAAGGCGTTATCACGATGAGTAGCTTTACCGTATTGTGGTGCTTGTAGTTGGAGTAGGTTTGGCTCCTTGCAGTCATTACCGTAGGCCTCTGTATAAATATCTCCGTGCAGTCAATTATTCCTGTCAGACCATCAAACAAAGTGTCCAGAAATGCTGCTGGCCGATTTGCTTGCAGCGTTTGTCGAGATGGCCAGACAATGAATCGCTTCATGTTGGTTGCCAAAAAATCCAGCCACGAGTGAGAAATGTCACTGACAGTGCTTAAATTGCAGAAGGGTTGTAAGGCTGGCTAGTTGGTATAGATTCATGTTGAAATATTGGCAGCGCAAACTGACGGGACACAGAAAGAGGACACAAACAAGCGCTGTGCACTTGTTTGTGCACTTGTAAACAAGCGCTGTGCGCTTGTTTGTGTCCTCTTTCTGTGTCCCGTCAGTTTGCGCTGCCAATATTTCAACATGAATTCAACACTGACAGTGCTGTTTGAAATGCCAAATCTGCATGCCAGGTCTTGCGTAAGGAGGCCTAAGCGTAACCTCATGAGGACAAGGATTAATTGTGCTTCTGGATCCAGGCATGTAGCACACGGCTGCCATGTTGACAGCACTAACTGCAAAAATGTTGAGAACATGGCTGCAGACACAAACCCTGTGTAAAACTTCACAGTTTTCGTTGTCTGCATGACCATATCTTTTGTTATCATAGGAAGGCTTACTGGTTTGTTCTCAAGCACAACAATTTTTTCATTTGCTGCAGACAGATCCTGCTCTAGGCAAGTTAAGCGCTGTTTGAGTGCTTCATTTTCTTCCATTGAGTGTGACAAATCTTGCATGCTGAAATCGGTTTGTGCCTCCATACTGCAAGTCTCTACGATGCAGACATTTGAAGTTGCAGGTGAGGCAGGGTGGCAGGAATCTGGTGCTGTATCGCTTCTATCTAGCTCAGGAGTGCACACCACTGATCCATAATCAAGTCCGCTTGGTCCTGGAGCACATGCAGCAGGTGTGCACGCTTCCTTTAGTGCTTCTTTTCGTTCAGCACGTTGAAACCTGGCGATTTTCTGGGTAACATTTCCTGAAGCACGATAAGGAAAGACGGATGGTATGTAGTCTGGATGAGTCGGTTCAGACGAGGGTCGACCTATGAAAGAAAAAAAATCTGTGTGATTTCAAATGAAAACGACATTTAAAGTTAAACATATTTGACAGAGATCTGTCTGGCTGCGTGAAATTATACGAATAAACAGACTCTCCAGCCTTGTTTAGTCTTTAATTTCTTGTCTATCGTTCAAGAGAATGGCAGAGAGAGAAAAGATTAATTAGGAGGCAGAGAGGTCAGCCAGCATTATTATGCTCTGGCCTGCTACTCTGCACAGGGAGCAAAGGGAGAAAAAAAGAGTGATGAAGTATGATGATGGGGGACAGTACGAAGTGATGCGTATTTCTAGTAACCATGTAACACAGCAGGTTTTCTACAGTCTAGTGCCCAGTGCAGTGGTCTTAATAAAGTGTATAACTGCTCTGGTAGCATGTTTTGACACTGTCTCATTGCACACTGCGTACAAAATACAACTTTCACTTTGTTTTTCCATTCCAATGCCTGTCAGCATTGAAGCCAGCGTCTTTCATTGCAACTCGTACAGTGGGCAGTCACAAAATAGATGTTCTTATGTATCACACACTTGGCAGCGTTCACAGTTAGGGAGGAAAGAACACTAAGGGTGCTTTGATACAAGTGGATTATCAGATGGGGCACATACAAGCAATTAAGTAGCAAGAATTTCCTGGCCTTAAGAAATTACATGTGCACAAGGTCGTTCGGTCTATCTGCAGCAGTTGCATTTTAATGACGTTCTATCGCGAGAAGCACACACAGCGCGGTAAGTTGAGCGTTGCACTCAAGCCTACATCCAGTCATTTTTTTTTCACCGTTCAGAAGCAGGCCGATTATAATGAATTTACAGCGATTTGCCTGACCGGTTGCTTTTCGTCATTTGTGCGGACCTGAAATTAGGACAGCACAATGCGATAGGTTAACGCACAGCAAGCCACTGTGCCTGGTCAACGATGCGGCCATGCAGCTTTGCGTTCCATGGAATAGTTGTCTTCAGGCCTTAGCGTGTGCTACGAGTGCTGCCATATCGCAGGTTCATTTGGACCACCGTGGGTTCTAAACGTCCGCAGAAATTAAATGACACTGGCGGTTTCAGATTCCGCACCCGCCGAAATGAGGTCGCCGCGTACGGGATCGACCACGCGATCCCGAAAGCAGCGTGCAAAAACAGTTCAGCTTTGGCGAACAGATTTTTCGAGTCCCTGTCGCGGCAAGGCTGGTGTCGAAAATGACGAGACAGGACGCTTCGGTTCAGCACTAAGCGAGCATAACAACAGGTGCCGCTCTACGACGCCACACAACTGCAAAAAAAAAAGTGTGACCTTACGAGGCTCCACTGCTAGATGCGATAAACTGGGCAAATGCGGACGTTATGATAGATTACCGACACCATCGCGCCAACGAGAACACACAACGGCGATCATCATGAAGATGGTTCTCACCTTGAACGAAGTGAGCAGAACAAACATGCGAACTTTTCGTGGGCAGCCACTTGTCCCGCCGCACAGCTGCGATCCAGGCATTTCTTCGCTCCGGGTCCGTAGGGAACCTAAAAGCGCGCACTTCCGAAAGGAGGTTTGTTCCCGGCCGCAAGCTACAGCCTGGCACACAACAGCATGGACCACGTCGTGATGGTGTCACTGGAGATATTTTAGCCGCTGAAAACATGTTGCAACGAGCAAAACAGAGATACCCGCACGACACAAGCAACACGCGAGCCGAGAATAACCATCTACGAGTGCACGCCAATGCTTGCCTATGGGGAGGCCGGAAGTTTCTTGGGAGCACATCTGGTTTGCGGCGCGTCGGCGCGCCCTGGCAACCATGGTGGTTACGAGCCAGCGAAAAGGTGTATACGGAAAGCCGTAGTGTGCCCCGAACATTTTCGACTGCAAACGCTCGGCATAAGAATGGAGGCAAGGTACGTTCCCACGGAAGGAGCTGCACGTGCACGAGCCGCCTACGTGGACACCTTAAATGGGTTGTCTGTTTTGATTATTGGAGAACCCTCTCCTAATTAAAAAGGGGCGTCCTGAATATTTTGAGAGCGGACTTTGCGACAATGTAAGGTGCATGATTGGGCCCATGTGGATGGTCCCTTTTTGCCCCAGGAAGAGAGTGAGGGGACACGAAGGAGATTTAGGCGCAGGATATCGCCCTGCTAATCAGTCTAGCTGCTTGACAAGCATGGAGTAGAAGTAGATCAACGAGTATCTCTCCTAGAAGTTTTTAGTGTGGGCTTTGTATCGGCTGGCCACCTAAACTTAGCCGTTTGCCTAGTTGAGACACGTCTGCAACGTAGGCATCGGGACTTCAATCTCAGGTTAGCTCAACCTGCCTGAGATCTCCTTCAAGCACTAACTCCCGGAAACATCGGCGTTGCAACTCGGACCCACCGACATCGCAGTCGTGCCAGAAATCTTCGGGACTTCTCGCTTCCGATCGTCGTGGACGCAACGCTGCCGGTCATCACACGTATGCCTTCACCTGTTTATATCATCGAACTTTCACGTCTTTATTGTTAATGTTATTCCATTGTTAGTTTCGCGTTAATCTGATTTTGTGTATTTTTGTAAGCTTATTGTTTGACTCTAATTGTTTATTGTTAGTTTTTTCTGAAGTGTTGTATTTAGTGTGCTCGTGCCGCAATAGCTAAATTAAAGCTGTTGTTTTGTCAAAATACTTCTCCGATCTCTTCACTGTTTCTACTTGCGTACGGAACGGACGAACCCGCTGTCATTCCCGTCGCCGACTTCGCGCTGGCGACGCTTGAGTGGCAGCAAAACCGTAGCAAACAGCGTCAAGGGACGGCAGCAGTATACACCATTTTATGCGATGGTATACTGCTGCGTTCCTTTCTGCACGTCCAGCGGGCGCCGGTCGACTGGAATATCGTTCCACGAGTTTCCTGTCACCGAAATTCGGCAAGAGTGGTTGAAGAAGATCTCTCGGCAAGCAGAAGGTAAGCAATCGAAAAAAGTATGTGCAGTTGCACTCAGCGTGAAAGCTCTAGGAAGAGCGGAGCAGTTATTCACCAGCATTTCAGCAACGCTCGCGTTCACGCGCGAGCGTGCGGTGGCATTGCAAACGTGCAGCTTGTCCTGCTAGAAAATCGCGTACGGTTAGAATGTTGTTGGTTTTTATGCGACTAGAAACACGGGTGTGGCTGATGGACTTAGTTTACACAGCACAGTATCTTGATTTGCTTTCTGTCGGGCTTTTGCTGACGGCAACACAAGTGTAGCTGCTATGAACGCATCTAGTGTTCAGTTAATCGTAATGTAAAGTAGATCGGACAAGAGTGCCTTATCTGTTCCGTACGTCTCAAAAAATAGCAGATTTTAAAGATTTCGTTGTCTGTTGCCTGAAGATATTGATGCAGAATTGCATATATATTCAGGCCCAGGGACACAAACATGGGTACCGAGCGACCGCAGCAAGATCTGCAGCTTGCACTTCAAGCCAACAGATTACAAGGAAGGTTTGAAGCTGCGGAAGTTGAAAGCGGATGCCATCCCTTCAATAGTTCCCGGCTACCCAACCTACAAGCACAAACAACTTCCAAACGAGCGAAAGGCGGTCAAAAGGTTTTCTGAACCAGGGCTGTCTGCAAACAAGAGTCATACAGAAGCCAAAAAAACAGGTAAGTTTGTTGCGTAATTTTTTTTCATCTGTGGCACACCTGGTCTAAAATGTGCTTCATCGCTTAAATCATAAACCTGTAGACATTAAAAATGATGTTCTCAATATTCCAGACAAGACACCTTGAACCCCAATTGCTTCCTATCCGAAGGGACTGGTCACGAGACAGGCATTGGTGATGACAGCAGTATGACCAACCGAAGTGCTGAAACACTGATGGAGCCTCAGTTGTCACTTTTACAAGCCCATTCACAGGGAACACACGTGGAGATTCCTGTAACGGAACTTTTCCCTACACTTCCAGCACCCCCCCGCAGGGGCGTCTGCGCAAGCAGGCGTTTGGTGAGTGGCGTCACCACGGACCTGAGCCAACGGGGGGGTTTCGATCCCCTCCCACGCGTAGCCGTGCGTGGCTTAGCCGTGTCCGGGGAAAAGGGGATCCTGGGGGTTGAGCCAATGCCGGGTGATTGGACCTTTAAGGCCCCCCCCGGCGGAGGCAACACACCCCTTTGGCCCTAGCTTCACGTAGACGGCACCCCTGGGCTGACCCACCCAGGGGAAATCGGCAGTCGCCTTTTCCTGTCTCTCTCTCCCCTCATCTTCGTCTTTCTCTCTCTTTCAATCTTTTCTGTCTTCTCCTCTCTTCCATTTACTTCTAGTTTTCCTGGCGGCGAGGGTTAACCTTGTGTATCATATCCAGTCTTGGGTATGTATATTAGGTTATAGTGGCAGCGTACGGCTGCCGTCGTGCAGGCTTGTTCACAAGTCCAGCCGCGTCTCCTTGTTGGGCTCCGTGGTGGGCGGTCGGCGCTGTTGCCGAACATACTAATTTTTTTTATGGTTTCCCAAGCATCCGCCATCATTGATCGGTCTCGTAAATGAGGCCGCACCGAGGAAACCTTTCACTTCTCCACACAGCCTAGAGGAACATTCCCAAAGTACCACGTTATCCACAGTGCAAACACACCCGCAAGAAAGCTGTCCCCATTTTTGGTGGCCAAATGCATCAAAGAAAAGATCGGACCGACGTACAAAGCCTCAAAAATGTCGAGCGGTGACATCATACTCGAACTAACTGAAAAAGAACAAGTGCCGAAGCTACTCGAACTAGCCAGTATTGGTGAAACTACGGTTACAATCTCTGTCCACAGGTCCCTGAATACCAGCAGGGGAGTAATATCCGAAGACGACTTCTTGAGCCAAAGTGACGAAGAGCTCCTTGAGGGTTTTCAAGACCAAGGAGTGATAAAAGTTCAGAGAATAGTCATCCGCCGCAACGACCAAGAAATCTCCACCAAACATGTCATACTTACCTTTCGTACAAGTGAAATGCCCACCTCTCTTTTGGCTGGGTATGTGAAAATCAATGTCAGACCGTACATCCCAAACCCCAGACGCTGTTTTAAGTGCCAAAGATTCGGTCACGTATCCCACACATGCAGAGGAAAGGAAACATGCGCCAAATGCAGCGCCAACGACCAAACTTCCGAAAATTGCACTTCATCGCCACTTTGCGTCAACTGTAAGGGAGATCACCCAGTACTCGGCAGCTTTGCATCCCATGTCGAGCAGCTGGTCGCAGTCGGAGGCTCCCCTTATGGTGCAAACTCCAGAACGAGCGCCGCCGTCCGTGGCATCACCGGTGGGTGCGATCGCCGTAGTCCCAGACGCCGGAGAAGCTCGTCCACGAGGCGAGGGTCCATAACACACTGCTTGGAAAACAGAGAGTCGAGTGACAATCGTGGCACTCGTCACCTTTTATAACACCCGTTTTGGTGGCGCGCGAGTGTCAACCAATGACCATTGTACCCTTAGTTTCGACTCCGCCCCTACCCCTGTCTCACTCACGGTATTGTTCACCTTCCGCGCCCCTTGCACTTGCGTCGCATGCCCTTCTCTTTTTCGCGGAAAGTAGCTCATAGTAACTGCAAGAACACAGTGCCCTGTGCACTGTGTTCTTCTCTTCTCTTCTCTTCTTAGTGCAGCTTTCTTTTCTACGTTTGCGCTAAAAATGCCGCCATCAACAGCTCACTTGGCCCGTTCTAAAGATGTAAAACAATGCCTGGTGAAAACCCTTTACCCACTACAAAATCCGTTTGGGTGTTCCTGACTCTCCCCCCCCCCCCCCCCCCCCACCTTCTCGTATTGCAGGAGGATATTCTAAGCGCTCCTGTGCAGCTGTACCGATTCACTAAATCAGCTACGGTGCTTCTTAAAAAATGTTGAAGGGGCCCGTATTCTGATACGACAGAGGGACAATTGAAAGCAGCATTACGAAAAGTATTCAAAAATAAGATAAAAATAAGTCGAAGGAAAACATGCAAATATGCTAAGCCCGACGTCTCAGAAAGACTCACTGCAGTCCTTTCTTCAAATTTGTATGCCTGCTTTTCCTGTGTGTGTACAAAACTGACGATTCAACATTAGTCAACTTTCACTTCTTATCGAGGGGTTGTGTTTGCATACAAATTGCCTAATGGTTTTCACGGGATTGTAGCTAAAGAGAAGAAATAAATAATTGAAATAGACGGATGAGAACGGCGTATTCCATCGCCCAGCGTAACACTAAGAGTCATTGATATTGAGCGGTTCCTTATCTCCATTATGAATCACAAGATACCAAGATACATATCAGAAATGAAGAACGAAGTATATCTTTTTTTCCCCTTTGAAGGTTCTGGCGTTGGCGAGAATTGCCGTTCGTAACACGACATTTTTTATGCATTAACCAGCAAAATTTCGTTATAGCAAGGCGAGATTGATGTTAAGAGAATTTGAAATTCTCTTAACGTCAATGACCGGTATGGACTGAAAAATTGCGTTCGAATAAATGAATAAGTGAGGGGCGTAAATTTCATGCGGTATATAAATAAGACCACCCGGGCAGGATTTGCCTAACTGCTATTGCTATTTTACAACTTCGCAATTTATTGCCAAGGCATATATATCTTATAAAAACTGGAAGAAATCAACTGTTTCGATATTTGTTTCCTTGTGAACGCTGCCGTCACTGCGCTGAAATGTCAATATTTTTCTGCGTAGCTGCGTGTATGTTTGTGTGGGGGGGGAAAGGGAAGGTTTGTGGCTTTGCCTCCTGTTTGCTTGGGAAAAAAGTTGGTATGCATAAAAAAAATCCAACAAAAGATTCTAGTGATCATTTAGTGGAGTATCTAAATGATCAGTGCTTCACATCTGCTCCTCTAAATAATTGAAGGACTAAGGCTTATAGAATACTGTTAAATTTTCTTTGAAGTTTGTTTGAAAAAGGCACCAGGCCACCCGTAGCTGCCGGCTAAGTGTGTGATGCATGGGAGAATACCATTGCACAGCCCACGGGCCTCTAGCATATCGTCTTCGTCGAGGTGCCGGTTTCCAGCCCACGCCTTGCGGGTAAACAGCCGAGCGCTGTAATCTCTCCGCCGTGGAAGCGCCCGTGCTTGTACTGTCAGGGTTGCATTTTTTTGCGGTGCACAAATCTGGCCCACAAATACTTCTATCTCCACTCGCTTGAGCACTGTGTTGATCACCGTAATGACGATGTCATTGTATAACAAACGGCTAGTTAATTACGCAAGGTTGTTTTTTTTTTTTTTCGCACCATGTGCCATCGACCGTGTGTTTCCGAAAGCAAGGACAAAAATCGGTCACACGTTGCTGAGTGTGAAATTGCTGAAGTGAACAGAGCTCGGCAGGCGCAAACCGAATGATAAGCCACCAAACACTTGCGAATTATATTTGGTAAAAGGCGTCGTTGGTAAGGAGCACGTGTATGCGTACTCAAGGCATGACCACGCGTATGCATTGCTGCGCGTGGCGTGTAGAGTCGGCGCCGCGCCCTCTCCTTATGAAGGGAGAGGGCGCGGCTATGAAGGGTCACAGTCCTGTGGCACGTGCTTCAGCGTATTCAGGGTGCTTCAAGAAATTTGTAAGGTAAATGTAACTGGTAGCGAAGCTTCCCAAGTCCATACGTTCAGAAAATGGCGGCTCATCATCTGCTCAAGCGGCTTAGCGCCATCTTTGTGAGGAGAGAACACTTCCGGTGGAAGAAAAAATAAAGCAGATGTGACGCAATAGCTTGTAAACATGTGATGTCATTTTTTTGGCACTGGCGTGGAATTTGATCTCAAGTTTTCGTAGGCTCCTGATGGCTAAGAACTCGCGCTAAGGCGATCGCAGGCGAGCCCTCCACGAGCGCGCTTCAAGCCAACGCCAGCTAAACTAATATCGTCTCATTACTAGATAGTGATGTTTAAGTGTACTACTGTTCAATTCGCCTCTGTTTCACTAGGAAACTTATTCTTGGAACTTTTATTCGGTTTTCGTGGCAAATTCCGCAGATGGATTGAAGCAAGCAGCAGCGTACGTTTCATATTTGCAGCGTTGCGTATTTGCTTCGCACATACGCAGGTTCTTTAGAGTTCACATTGCTTGTGTTCTTCTGTTCCAACAAGAAGAAATGACGCCTAGTCACGCCAAGATATTTCAGTTTTATTCAATTATCATAACTCAATTTTATTACACTGTACACTCTGAGCACCAAATGTGATAATAAGCACACAAAGTGTGCGGACGCTACATGCGCTTTGTTTTGCATTATGCTCCAATAAATTACCGTTACGTGTGGAAATGGAGACATGCGAATTGTAGCGTGATAGATAATTTAGCGATCTGTTCACCGATAACACGAATAATAGTAGGCACTGCGTGTTGATGAAGGAAGCCGGGCGGCAGGAATACTGATGCATGCAAGTCCAGCGAGCACAGTACTCGGAAGTTCCGAACCGTCGCCCATGTTTCTGATCTCGAGGACATGAGTGGACAGGCATACGTTTGTTGCCACTGCATCCTTGCACAGCACATCGTGTCCGCAGGTACTGAGGCAAGCACTCGGCATAAAATGTTATCCGCATCTTCCCGCTGCCTGTTGGACACTGTACTCAAGACGTTCACCAAAGATGAAACACACGTCACAACTTCGCGCGCAGCACAACTTAAAGGGGTGGTGCCACCAAATTTGTGGCTTGCGCGTTCTTCGCTGCAATCATTTCTTATAGCTCTAGGAAGCATGATACACGCACCAAGATTCACGTATTCTCGCTAAATAATTTAATATCGCCTTATTTATGCGGACAACATTCGGTTTCGGTTTCTGGACGTCACGTTGGGCAGTGACGTAGAAGTGTAGGAAACTTGGTCACGTGACCACACAAGGCTCGCGCGAAGATGTGCAGCACTTAGCCAGGAAGCGATCGAAACTCGGCGAGTGGTGTAGCAACCGATGCTTTGCCCGTACGTACGTTTCGGAGGTGGCGGAGGTCCGGAGGTCACTCACGTCACTACAGATCTGGTGTGACGTCACTACAACTGTTGTATCCTGTACATAATTCCAGCAGTTTCGGTTTCAGTGTTTAGGTTGGCAACACTGTGTCCTTGTGCTTGTATATATTTGTGGAACGTCTAATAAAAAGAGGAGAGCATGCAAACGCTACCCGTGCGTGTCGGTCACGTCACTCCTTCACTACAATGGCGACGAGTGTTTGAACCCCGTCTGATATAATTCCCGGGGGATAACCAGCCACGCCCCCCAGATGGCTTTCGCCGGCATCGCCCCACCGGATCCGTTCCTTCCGACACGGGGTCGCCCCGTGCAGCCATGGTCCCGATGGCACGACATGTTCAAGGTCTACCTGCTGGCTTCCGGTGCTTCAGAGTTCTCCCCAGAGCGCAACGCAAGGCTATTCTACTACATTCCTTGGGACCCGAAGGTCAACGTATTTTCAATACCCTGTCTGTTTCGCAGGCGGCCGAAAAGACAGAGGAGGAAGAACGGACCGGAGCTACGCCCGACGTGTATGACTCCGCGGTAGCGGCACTGGCTAAGCACTTCGATACCACCTGCAACCTGGTCGTCGAGCGCCACCGATTTCACCGTCGAATTCAGTTCCCAGGCGAGTCTATTCAAGAATACGTGACCGCGCTAAGAGAGCTTGCCGCGATGTGCTCATTTATGTCACAAGAAGAGTCATTACGTGACCAGTTTGTTGCCGGTGTGTCCTCGCATCGTATTCGGGAACGTCTTCTGTTAGAAGGGTCTTCGCTTTCGTTCAACAAGGCAGTTGCTCTCGCGAGTCAAATCGAGCATGCAGCAGTAGAAATGAAGGAATTTTCCATTTCTGTGCAACCAGTATCGGTGCAGTCAGGCACAAAAGGCAGTTCATCGTTGCAGTTATCGAATTCACGGCCGCGTGCTCGCACTTTCAGTCAACGCGATAAGGCAGCTACGTCTGGGAACCGCCCCCCATTTCGACAGCGCTGTCCATCGAATTCGCAGCAACACGTGAATTCTTCGCATTGCTTCAGATGCGGTTCTAAGCAGCATCGCGCTTCGTGGAAACGCTGCCCAGCTAAAGGAAAAAAAATGCTTCTTTTGTGACCGTATCGGACATTTTGAAAATGTTTGCAACCAGAAGCGGTCGCAGGCAGCTGTCCACGAGGTTTCAGTAGATAGCCCGTTGCAGGATGAAACCGTAGAGGTTCTTGTGGTTCAACAGCCTTTTGCATCTGGAATTCACATTAACGTTCAAGTCGGGCAGGTCGCTATGAAGCTGTTAGTCGATTCGGGCTCTTCCGTTTCCATTCTTTCAGGCAAGGTGTTTGACCAACATTTCTCTGGTGTGCCGCTTCTTCCTGTTCCTCGTGTGACGCTTCTGGATTATTCCAAAAGACCAATTTCGGTTCGAGGCTGCTTCTTTTCTGAGGTCTTTTTCGAGAATCGCAGCGCACCACTTTTGTTTTACGTAGTCGAACAGGGTACTTCTCTCGTTGGCCTGGATGGTATTAAGGCTTTGAAGCTGCGCATTGAAGGGTCTGAGCTGCAGTGTTTTCAAACCAGCACGGTACCTAACGCCGAAGTATCTCGGACATGTCCGATAGAGCCACCCCATGCAGCTGCCATCAGCACTTCAGCAAAAGTTTTGCTCGCTCTTCACAAATGAGCTGGGTCTGGCAAAAGGTTTTGTTCACAGGATTAAGACACGTGAGGGTGTTCAGCCAGTAGCATCAAAACTTCGCCGGCTTCCTTTCACGTTACGACCTCGTGTGTCTTCCGAACTGCAGCGCTTGGAAAGCTTGGACATCATTGAACGTATCGATGCGTCAGAATGGGTGTCCCCTATTGTAGTCATTCGGAAGAAAGATGGAAGTATTAGGCTCTGTATAGATTTACGTGAACCTAACAAGGCCATCGTTCCGGACAGCTTTCCGCTGCCTCACATGGATGAGTTGCTTCATGCCTTGGTGGGTGCCACGCACTTTTCGAAACTCGACTTAGCGTCTGCCTACCACCAAGTTCCCCTGGATCCTGAGAGTAGAGACTTGACAGCTTTTATTACACATGAAGGGGCTCTACCGCTTCAAGCGCGTTTCTTTTGGGCTTGCCTCAGCACCTGCTGCTTTCCAGAGTATGATGTCTCGAATCCTTCGCAATTGTGCGGGTGTCCTCTTCTACATCGACGATGTCATTATTTTTGGTAAATCAGCTGAGGAGCACCTAAAGAACTTGGAGGCAGTGTTACAGCGTATCAAGACGCAGGTCTGAAGCTCAACAGTAAATGTGTGTTTGGAGTTCAGGAGCTCGAATTCTTGGGCCACAAGGTGACACCTTGCGGTATTTCGTCACTGTTAGGGAAAGTGGACGCAATTGTGGAAACCCCAGTTCCAAGAAATGTCGCTGAACTCCGTTCCTTTCTTGGGTTGGTGGAATACTACGCCAAGTTTGTGCCACACTTGGCCGAGATGGTAGAACCAATGAGGGCTCTTCTTAGGAAAGGCGAAACCTTCACCTGGTCTGTTGAGGTGGATAACAGTTTCCGTGCGGTAAAGGCGGTATTTTCAGATCTGGTCTTGCACATGTTTGATCCTGCGCTTCCAATTATCATTTCTACTGATGCATCCGAATGTGGTCTAGGAGCAGTCCTCCAGCAGCACGCCGGTAATAAGCTTCGTACTGTTGCTTTTGCATCACGTACGCTATCTCCGGCTGAAAGAAAGTACGCAGTTGGCGAGAAGGAAGCACTTGCATGCATTTGGGCATGCGAGCATTGGCATACATACCTGTGGGGACGGAGCTTCACCCTCCGAACCGATCATCAGGCACTCGTTTCACTTCTGTCTTCGCAAGGCTCAGGCCGACGCCCACTTAGAATTGCACGTTGGTGCGCAAGGCTACTACGTTACAATTTCACGGTGGAGTACCAGAAAGGCTCGTCCAACAGAGTAGCCGATGCTCTTTCGCGGTTACCAGTTCATACGGCAGATAGAGAGCTGACTTTTGAGGAAGAAATTGTTTCCATGGTTCAACCAACTTGCCTGACAAAAGAGCAGTTTGAACAAGCGGTTCTTGCTGACGCCACTCTTCAAAAGGTGAAGGCGTTTGTAAATGGGTCTTGGCCATCACACAGAGACTTGCCGGAAGTTCTGCAACCATACTTCAGAGTTCGAGAGGAATTGTCAGTAGTGAGCGAATTGTTGATGCGTGCAGAGAGGCTTGTAGTTCCTTCATCCCTCGTGGCTCAACTTGTGGCAACAGCGCATGAAACGCACCAGGGTATCGCACGCACCAAGGCCAGACTTAGGGAACAATTTTGGTGGCCCCGCATGGACATTCACATGGAAGAAGCAGTCCACAATTGCAGCATCTGTCAAGCAGCAGATAAATCGGCAAAGACGTCGCCTGCCCCGCTGCAACCTGTTGAGTTACCAGAGAGACCATGGCAGAAACTTGCAATGGATATCGTTGGTCCCCTGGAGAGGGCGCCTCCAGATTGCAGATTTGTCCTGACACTCGTGGACTACTTCTCAAAATGGCCAGAAGCACAGTTTTCAAGGGAAATTTCTACAAGAACCATGACCGAATTCCTGCTCAATGTATCTGCACGGGAAGGATATCCTGAAGAGATAGTTTGTGATAATGGGCCCCAGTTCACGTCAAAGGAATTTGTCAACTTCTTACATGAACGAGTGATCCGTCTGTCGCATTCATTTGTTTATTACCCGCAGGCAAACGGACAGATCGAGTGGTTCAACCGCACGTTCAAGACTTACCTCCAACTGGCCCGTCTGGAACAACGTCCGCTGCGAACTGCTGTACGGGATTACCTCGCCGCATACAGGTGTACACCACACGCCACAACAGGAGTGGCCCCTGCGGTACTGTTACATGGAAGGCTGCCAAGAACGAAGCTTGACATCTTCGGCTTATCGCCCGAGTCCTTCGCAAAGGCACCATACCAGGAACTGGCTAGGCTGCGGCAACGTGTCAAACGCAGGCAAGAGTACAGAAAAGCCTACACCGACAGGAGGCGAGCGGCAAAACCAACAACAGTGGCAGTTGGAGACATGGTGCGGGTGAAGAAACCATCGGTTTCATTCAAGGGTGACATCTCTTTCTCGAAGCCAAGGAAAGTCATCGAGCAGTGCGGTCCAGCATCCTTCATTCTCGACGACGGCAAAACATGGAACGCGGCAAAGCTGTGCAAGGTGCCTGCTCGGCGCCCTGGCGACAATGGCCGTCAGCAACATTCTGCAGGGCGTGAATCTTCGTTCCATCACGATCCCTTGGATGCGACACTTCTTGCTGCAACATGGCAGCCCGCGTCTGCGGAGGCAAGTGTTCCCGCAGCGCAACCTGTGCCTAGTGCAGACTACGATTCCGGGTCGCCAACGAAATCAGCCGCCGGACAGTTTCCTGCTTCAGAAACTGTTTCACGCCCGCCCGTGAACCCTACAGAAGAACCTGTGGTGCCGTGCCCACCTGGTCGTCGCATTCAGCCGCACCGAGAGAGACGGCGACCGGACAGATATGGTTATTGAGTGTGAATGTATAAATATTTCATAGTTGGTGTACCTGTATACCTAATGTATTCAATATTTTTGCTTGTGTATAGATAACTTGGTGTGTATATATTGATGTGTATTTCTTGCTGTGTATTTCTCGCTCCACATATAAACTGGGCGCGATTAACTTATATTAACGTACTAATACCTTCACAAAACCAAAAATAAATGAGGGAGGGAAGATGTTGTATCCTGTACATAATTCCAGCAGTTTCGGTTTCAGTGTTTAGGTTGGCAACACTGTGTCCTTGTGCTTGTATATATTTGTGGAACGTCTAATAAAAGAGGAGAGCATGCAAA
>JALIZH010018333.1:0-14898 GCA_030522465.1 Rhipicephalus appendiculatus | reverse complement strand
TTTCCGAGTTCACTACTGGCATTCGACATATTATTGCGATAGTAATTATATGGACACTCTCGGCTCGTTTTCGCCGTTGGCATCATGTCCCGTATATGTGTATGTATCTATATATTCATAAAAGCCACAAAGAAAAATAATTCAGAGAAATGTTTCCGACGCGCGGCATCGAACGAGGGACCTCTAGCTCGGCAGCGCTGCGCTTACCGCTGAGCCACGAAAGCGCACGTCCTTTAATCTTCAAAGCGGCGAGCTATTTATATACAGCGTGTTTTAAGCGTGTTTTCAGCATTACCAGCGAGATGGCGCAAAGGGCGCGCTCGGCGGGGCTTTTGCTCAACTTCCCACTTGTCGCGACGCGCGCTCTCAGGCGCTCCTCTCCCGCGCGTACTTTACCCCGTGGGGGTAGATTACAGCGCGCGATTATCACGTGGTTTCGCCGGAACGATTGTGTTGTAGTTACCGAAGCGCAAGACGGTCACTTCGCTCACTGCAGTCCCCCCCCGTTTGCGAAAAGAGCACGCTTTTCAAACACAGCGAAGTAACACCTGTGACATTTGTTAGTTCGCGCTCCTCTGTACCTCTGAATACGTTTCGTGTGTCGTTTTTGTTTGAGCCGCGCGATAAGTGTCGAGCTGTGAACGTTGCTAGTTCGCTCTCGTCCTGTGCGTGTTGCTTTCGTGCGTCATGTGTGCGAGAGCAGCGCGCTGCACGTTTCGACCTGCTTGGCACTTGTCGCTTGACATTCCAATTTGTTGCTATCGCATTCATTGCTTCGCCTTGTGGCGAAACTGTGACTTTTTTAGTGGTGCCAACAATCCCGTTGCTGGCGCTTTGGTCCCGGATTCACATCAACTCAAGCCAAGTAGATCGTTCTGGCATCGACTTCATTCGCCTAGCTACTGCTCAGGACACAGACCCCGAACTTCCGACACTCCGAAATGCGAACAATTCGCTACGCTTCGAAGGGGTCTTACTACCTGGCTGCGACTACACCGTCATTTGCGACGTGTATACAGGTCGGCTTGGACAGTATGTCCTACAACAATTCCGACGGCAAGTTTTCAATGCTCTACACTCCTTATCGCACCCAGGAGTGCGAGCAACACAACGTCTCGCCACCTCCCGCTTCCTTTGGCCCCGTATGAATGCTGACGACCGTTGCTGGACGCGGTCGTGTATCCCTTGCCAGCGTGCCAAGGTCAACAGACACACCACGAGCGCGCCTGGTCATTTCCCACCACCAGACCTTCGTTTTGGCCATGTTCACGTCGACATTGTGGGTGCGCTACTACCGTCCGCCAACCAACGATACATACTCATTTGTATCGACCGGTTTACCCGTTGGCCGGAAGCAACACCGCTAAGCAACATTGCTGCAGAATCTGTTGCACAAGCTCTCGTGCACACCTGGATCGCTCGTTACGGAGTGCGACACCCCATAACGACAGACCGAGGGAGACAATTTGAATCGTCTCTCTTTCCAGCTCTCTCTCGCCTTCTAGGCGTAACGCACATACGAACCGCAGCACACCACCCAATTTCGAACGGTATGATAAAACGGCTCCACCGTCAACTCAAAGCATCACTGCGGGCGCAAGACTAAATAATTTCATGGACAGAGCGCCTGCCCTTGGTTCTACTAGGTGTTCGCACCACGGAGAAAGAAGACACACAGTGCTCGTCCGCAGAGCTAGTTTTCGGCACGAGACTTTGCGTAACCGGCGAGTTCGTTGCCTCGGAACCGAAATTTGCTGAAGTAAACTGTTACGCCGAACACCTGCGAACTACTATGACTACCGTCGCACCACCGCCGCTTCTTCATGATTTCAAGAACGTTTATATGAGCATATCATTACTTCATTCCAGCTACGTCTTCATCCGTCACGATGCTACTCGTGCTCCATTACAAGCGCCTTACGACGGTCCTTTTAAAGCGCTCAAGGGCGATTCTAAGTACTTTACGCTCTTTGTTAACGCATACGAAGAGACGATTTCTATACACCGTTTGAAGCCTGCTCATGTGGACGCTAGCAACGCCATCTCAAGCAGATAAACCACTCGACGGCACCGGCTTCGTCGCTAGAGGGGATGGGGGGGGGGGGGGGGGGGGGGGGGGGCATGTAGTGGACAGTGTGCTTCGGTCGGCGGAAAAGACGAGGAGACAGACGAGCTCGGACTTCATGGCCATGACATCAGCCCAGTCACCCGGCTAATAAATATTTGTTTGTTTTGAGCCTTCCATTCCCACACTCTCATTACGTATCATACACGCATCCATGCTGTACTTCGCTCGATTGATTCATTCCGTTGTTGTTGCGTGATTACTGCACCCTCACATCCGTAGAGTGCATACGTTAGAAAATTCTAAAGTATGTGGAGCAAACCTATCCTTGGATGCATTCTTGAGGAAAAAATATTGACACGTTTGATTATACTTCACAAAACTGCATTACTTACACAACATCCCGCTTTTCACGTAACACATTTAACATGTCAGAGTGCTCGAGTGTGGCAGTGCTGTTACGATGAAGGGCAGAGACCCTTAAATCACGCTAAAAAAACTAAATAAATGTAAGTACTGAATGATGTCAACAGCCAAGTGAATATTGAAACATCGCAGGCATACACAATACCAACAGACTATGTGAACTATTTCGTACCAATGCCTTTCCTTTTAAACTCAACCAGCGAACAAAGTCATTGATTTATTCCAATAAGATTATCGCTGGATTTATTGCGTGTAATAGAGGCAGTGCCTTTATCGAAATAATCAGAACTCATTGATGACGGAATAACTATAGGGCTGCCCAATTGTCGAATAGGCTTGCCTTCGTCAGGGTAGCAACGGCTTTTCTCAGCAGCGTTTCAAATGCTAAACATTTGTTGGCGAACCACCAGTACTTTGAATATCTATCTATCTATCTATCTATCTATCTATCTATCTATCTATCTATCTATCTATCTATCTATCTATCTTTCTATCTATCTATATATCTATCTATCTATCTATCTATCTATCTATCTATCTATCTATCTTCCTTAGTACCGACAGCGTCCATGGATATTACAGGGAGAGGAGGGGAAAGAATGCAATGTTTCAATCTATCTGTCTATCTATCTATCTACCAGCGTACGGTATTCTGCTATCGTAGACGTTGAATTAAATAGGCTGTGAAGAGGTTTATTGATCGTTCAAGGATGTTACGGTCGCTAGCGTCGAGGCAGCGTGAAGAACCGTCCAGAGCACAGCAGCGATCCGAAACAAGAGCCGAGCGAGCCGAGCGTTGGCGATGCTGCTGGATGAAGGCGCATCTTCTTCACAATCGCCCCAGCTGAAAAAGGAGCCATCCTGGCGACCTAAGAAGTTTCAGGTAGAGGCTCATGGTATGGCTTGAGGCGGGAAACGTGGACGATGTCACGTCCACGTCGGCGCATGTCATCCGATCGAGAAACTGGCTCGATGAGCAAATTAATCGGAGAGGTTTTCTCCAAGACGGTGTAAGGCCCCTCATACCTTGGAACAAGCTTCGAGGAGAGCCCTGGAGTTTGGTATGGGACAGATAGCCATACAAGAAACCCTGGGGCATAGCTAGGATCTGGAACCGAGGTGCTGCGGTTTTCTTTCTGGCGTTGCTGCTCTTGCGATGTAAACGTGCGAGCGAGCTGGCGGCACTCTTCGGCTTGTCGAGCAGCTTCGGGAGACAGGGGGGACACTCGGAAGCATCAGGACGGTAGGGAAGCAGAGTGTCGATAGTATGGGAAGGCTCGTGTCCGTAGAGGAGATAGAAAGGCGAAAATCCCGTGGTTGTTTGTATCGCGGTGTTGTATGCGAATGTTACATAGGGGAGAACACGATCCCAGTTGCTATGGTCCGATGCCACGTACATCGAGAGCATATCACCCGCGTTCGATTGAACCGTTCCATGAGCCCGTTAGTCTGTGGGTGGTATGCTGTGGTTCTCCGATGAATGACGTGGCACTCCGAAAGCAAAGCTTCGACGACCTCGGAGAGAAAAAGCGCGGCCTCTGTCACTTAGGAGCTCTCGAGGTGCGCCATGTCGAAGGATAAAGCGACGTAGAATGAAAGAGGCGACATCCCCAGCGGTTGCGCTCGGCAAAGCGGCTGTTTCGGCGTAGCGCGTCAGGTGGTCGACAGCAACTATAATCCACCGATTGCCATCTGGTGTCATTGAAAGGGGGGCCGTAGAGGTCAACGCCGACGCGATCAAATGGCTTGGCAGGGCATGGAAGCGGCTGCAGTGCGCCAGTGGCACGTAAAGGTGTTGACTTGCGTCTCTGGCAGTCTGGACAGCACTGCACGAATTTCCGCACGAAATTGTACATGCCGCGCCAGTAATAGCGATGGCGAAGGCGTTCGTATGTCTTAAACACCCCGGCGTGGCCACATTGCGGATCGTCGTGAAGAGAGGCGCACATTTGCGATCACAAGCTGCGTGGAATGACCAGTAGCCACCGGCGGCCATCGGCAGCGTAGTTGCGGCGATGAAGCAGTTGATCGCGGATGGTGAAATGAAAAGCTTGACGTCGGAGGGACCGAGGTACAGGAGGGGTCGGATGTACCTGATAGATGATCAAGAAGAGATGCGATCCAAGGGTCACGACGTTGTTCGGTGGCTATCGAGTCGAGATCGAGGGATGACAAGGGGTGGACGCAAGTAGTTCCGCATGCCGGTTCTGGAGGTAAAGGGGAGTGGGAGAGGGCGTCAGCGTGAGAGTGCTTGCGTCCGCAGCGGTATACGACGCGAATGTCGTACTCCTGGATGCGGAGGGCCCATCGCGCCAGGCGGCCAGAAGGGTCTTTTAACGTGGCGAGCCAGCTAAGAGCGTGTTGATCAGTTACAAGATCGAAAGGGCGGCCGTATAAGTAGGGCCGGAACTTTCCAAGCGCCCACACCAGAGCCAAACACTCTTTTTCAGTCACGCTGTAATTAGTTTCGGCTTTCGTCAGCGTGCGACTAGCGTAGGATACGATGTATTCTGAATAGCCGGGCTTTCGTTGAGCGAGGACAGCGCCAAGCCCGACGCCGCTGGCGTCGGTGTGTACTTCGATAGGAGCCGTCGGATCGAAGTGGTGAAGTATAGGTGGGGGGAGGTGAGCAGACGGCGCAGCGTAGTGAAGGCGACGTCACATTCAGGGGACCAGGAGGAGAGGTTCACGTCGCCGCGAAGAAGATGCGTTAACGGTGACATGATGGATGCAAAATTGCGAACAAAGCGCCGGAAGTACGAGCACAGGCCTACAAAACTGCGA
Organism: Rhipicephalus appendiculatus; assembly: GCA_030522465.1. NCBI lineage: Eukaryota > Metazoa > Arthropoda > Arachnida > Ixodida > Ixodidae > Rhipicephalus > Rhipicephalus appendiculatus. The sequence goes on along the minus strand of JALIZH010018333.1, from coordinate 9,623 downwards.
AGTTCCTTCATGGTCGTCGGCTTGGGAAATTCCGCGACTGCACGAAGTTTTCCGGGTCAGGTAATACGCCGTGTTTGGACACGATGTGGCCTAAGATGACAAGCTCCCGTACAGCAAAGCGGCATTTCTTGAGGTTAAGCTGAAGGCCAGCGTTTGTCAGACAAGTCAACACGTGCCTGAGGCGAAGCAGGTGCGTAGGGAAATCATGCGAAAAAACCACGACATCGTCGAGGTAACAGAGGCACATAGACCACTTTAGGCCACGTAGCGTATTATCCATAAGTCGTGCAAATGTGGCAGGCGCGTTACAAAGCCCATAGGGCATGACGTTAAACTCGTATAGTCCATCAGGTGTTATAAATGCAGTTTTCTGGCGATCGGCTTCAGCCATTGGGACTTGCCAGTAGCCAGACCGCAAGTCCAGCGACGAGAAGAATTCTGCTCCGTGAAGGGTGTCAATGGCGTCATCAATGCGCGGCAAAGGATAGACGTCCTTGCGCGTTATCTTATTCAACCGACGGTAATCTACGCAAAAGCGGAGAGATCAGTCTTTCTTACGCACCAGGACAACAGGAGATGCCCAGGGACTGTGAGATGGTCGAATAACGTCTCTGCGAAGCATGTCTTCGACTTGGTCGTTAATGACGCGGCGCTCTTCAGCGGAGACACGGTATGGTCTTTGACGCAGCGGCTGGTGTAGACCGGTGTCAACGTAATGTTGCACTTGCGACGTGCGGCCCAGTTGAGGTTGCGACACATCAAAAGAATTCCGGAACTCATGCAGAAGATCAAGTAGGTCGGCGTGTTCGGCAGGGGTTAGGGTATCGGCGATGGCGCTGGAAAACATATCGCTGGACGACTCCCAGAGTGCCGACAGGGCGACTGGTTGGTCGCATTTGTCATCCGGGACGTCAACCAGAGACGAAGAGTCGAGGTCTTCCACGCGGCCGAGACATTCGCCTGCAAGCAATGTGACAGGTGCGGAGAGCGGATTGAAGACAAATATATCGCTGCTGCCGGCGGCGACGTCAAGCGTTGCGAAAGGTAACGGCAGAGCTCGACGACTCGTGAAGACATCGGACGGCGTGAAAAGGACTGTAGCATCGGTGTTGGCATCACAGAAAACGGGAACAAATGCGAAAGCGCCAGGCGGAATTTCAGTGTCCTCACGAACGAGCAACTTAGGTGGCTGATGAAGAGCGTCGAGTAATGGGGCGTCGCACAATGGTGAGAACTCAACTTCGGCGTGTCCGCAGTCGATGACGGCATTATGGCGAGATAGGAAGTCCCACCCGAGGATGACGTCATGCGAACAGGCAGAAAGGACAATAAACTCAACGATGTACAGATTGCCTTCAATGAAAACTCTTGCGGTGCAGGCTGCGAGAGGCGTCATTTCCTGCGCGCTTGCGGTGTGGAGCGACAGTCCCGAAAGCGGCGTCGTTACCTTGCGTAATGAACGGCAGAGATGAGCGGCTATGACAGAAACGGCGGCGCCGGTGTGCACAAGTGCAAAAGTACGAACACCTTCAACAGTTATTGCGACCATGTTAGTAGGGGAGGAGTGAGGGCTTGCACAGGTAGAAGATGGCGCAGTTCTTGCCTCTTGAACTGCGGCGGTTAGTTTTTCTGGTCGGAGGGTCCGGGCCGGCGACGCATGGGGGAGGGCGATCGCCGACGAGGAGATTGTGAACGCTGCGGATGGAAGTCAGGGCGGTGAGTAGGGGCATAGGGCTGGCTGCCGGATTGCGACGACCGGGCACAGTCGCCGAATGCTTGGGGGCGACGGCGGCAATAGCGGGCGACGTGTCCAGGAGTGCCGCAGGCGTAGCAAATCGATCTGTTTTCTGGCGTCCTCCACGGATTGGCGATTACCGGTGCTGCCCAAGATGCAGTATAAACACGTGGTTGCGTGGGCTGTGAGTGCGTGGTGTAAGATGGCTGCGGAAGCCTACGCACAGCGTCCGCAAACGTGAGGGGCGCGGCCACAGGCTGCACGGCTTGCGGATAGGCGACAGGAGCGGCCACAGGCTGCGCCGCACGCGTGTAGTGAACGGGGCTGGATGGAGGCGGCTCGTGGTGCGCAAAAGGAACAGCGTGGGCAACCTCGTCCGAAATAACAGTGCGGAGCGGGGCGGGCAGACGGGTGGTGGGCTCGTGAGTAAAGGGCATTAAGGAAAGTTGGCGGGCAACTTCCTCACGAACGAAGTCTCGGACCTGCTGAAGCAAGGTCGAATGGTCAGGCATAGTGTCGAGACTGCACAGCGACTCGCCACCCCGGGGAGGCTGCCAAGTCAGGGCGCGTTGCTTCTTCAACTCGTCGTAGCTCTGACACAAGCTGACGACATCAGAAACTGTGCGCGGATTCCTAGCCAAGAGCATTTGGAATGCGCCGTCGTCAATGCCTTTAAGGATTTGCTTGATCTTGTCAGCTTCGGGCATGGTGTCGTTGACCTCTCCACAAAGGTCCACGACGTCCTCAATGTAGCTTGTGAAGCTTTCTCCTGTCTGCTATGAGCGGACGCGCAAGCGCTGCTCTGCACGCTGCTTGCGGACAGCGGGTCGACCGAACATTTCCGAGGAGGACGTCTTGAAGACCGACCATGTGGGGATGTCTTGTTTCTGGTTGTTGTACCATAGTTCGGCGACACCAGTTAGGTAAAAGATGACGTGGCCTAGCTTGTCGGGGTCATCCCACTTATTATGCGCGCTCACGAGTTCGTAGTGGTCAAGCCAGTCTTCCACGTCGGTCTCGTCTGCGCCGCTGAAGACCTTTGGATCCCGCAGCCGAGGAATGCCGGTGCAGGTGGCGGACTGGGGCGAAGGCGCTGGTGGGTTTGCGTTGTCAGTCATGACGGGCGGAAGCGTCCGGCTTCGCAGCTGCAGGGTGTAGCGACGGGGATGTACAGCATCCTCCACCAAATGTGAAGAAGCTTATTGATCGTTCAAAGACGTTACGGTCGCTAGCGTCGAGGCAGCGTGAAGAACCGTCCAGAGGCACAGCAGCGATCCGAAACACGAGCCGAGCGAGCCGAGCGTTGGCGATGCTGCTGGATGAAGTCGCATCTTCTTCTTCACAAGGCATATGGGCACACTGCGCTTGCGCAGGCGGCGCCACCAACGCGGCGGCGTTCAGCGCCATCGCGGCCGTTTCCGCGTCCTTTGGCTGATAGCGTTTACCCCAGACCGCACGCGCTGCTGGTTGTGCAAGCATGATGTTCATCTGCGTGCGTTATTCTGCAACTGCTGGCTGGTTCTCAGACCGTCGAAGGTTTGGATAAATTTTTCACAGGAGGAAAATTTGATAAAGGCAAGCTTCTGTACGAAGGCAGGTCATGTACAGTTGCGCTCAGTATGACTTGCAACAGGGGAGCGCGTGGCCTCACTAGTTCAAACACTGCGCATGGCTTCAACCTGCCCTCATTACCTCAACTAAATGATATTTTCACATTTGGGACCATCGTCAAGTTAGAGAACAGTGATAACTTGTGAAAATAAGGGCTAGTGGAAGCCATGCGCAGTCGTTGAAATAGTGAGACCACGCGCTCCCGTGTCCCGTGTTGCAAGTTATACTGAGCGCGACTGTACGTAATGTTAAAGGACTTGTACCTGCGGACGGAAGCGTGGAGGCACGTCGGTGTGTGTCCCAAACGCGTATCAACGCTCCGTCGAAGACCATCAAGTCGGCAGTATGCATTTTTATTCAATGGTCTCGTTTTATTTCATTCTGCTTTATTGTTCCAAAGCACTTTCGAAACAGATGTGTCATTGACGCGACCTGCGACTACAGAGCAGGCATAACCGGCAAGTGCAAGCATGCTGCGGCAGTTCGCCGTGTACCTGCAACAATTCGAAAGCGAATCAAAAACAAGTCATGCGACAGTCACGTAAAACTCAGTCACAACCACTTTTATAGTGGTTGTGACAAAAATACTGTCGAGATATAGAAAACTGATTTTAGCACGACGCTTTTTTGTTTTTTAAAGCTAACAAAAATAACATATAAGCATCACAAGCGCAAAACACGTACACCAAAGCTCTGAAGATACAAACTGTCAATCGAGAACGAAAGGTAATATTCATGGCTCTGAAGGCTAACAACGTGCAAAACATGCATAAATATTACCGCACCTTTCGTAGCGTGCATATGAGCGAGCTGTTCCAGCCTTCTCCAAGGGGATGGAAGAATCGTTGGGTGGTAGCCTGGGTATACCTGATCACTGGTTTTAGGATTCTCCACGAAATGCGCATTGCAAATTCTGCTATTTTCTGTGGGCTCCCCATCTTTTGAAGACCATCATTAATGGTTGTATCGCAATTAAGGAATGTCTCATTTCATGGAATACACCGAATAAAATGACAGTCTCACCTGTCACGGCTAGCAAGTTGTATCCAACGTCGGTGTCTCTCCTTTTCCCAGTCAGCCTTCCGGAAGCGGTAAAACTTTGTTCCAGGTGAATTTCTGTAGGTATTGTGGCAGCCCACACCATCAAATAAGAAACGTATCGCAAAACTGCAGAAAAACATGGAGCTCCCAAGATCGCTGCCATCCGGCCGTGGCGTTCGACAGCTTCTATCATCCCAAGGACGCGCGCGCCGCCACTAGAGGCGTTCCCGTCAGCGGAGAGTTAGAAGCGCAGTGTGCCCATAGGCACCCGGCAATGCAGTTTACGAGATCCGATGGTAGCGCCAGAACACACAGCCTAGCGAGTAGACGCAGCATAAAAAAGGCACTCCACTCATAGCCTGGCGAGTAGACGCAGCAAAAACGGACCCGCCAGGGCACATGTGCACTTTTTTTAAATGGGGGGGGAGGGCGGTCACGGCTGATTACGGACGCACTCAGGACGCGTTCGTTGAAAACGTGCCCAAAAGGTTGACACTTGAGCGCGTCGATGTGTTCAGTGAGCGTTTCATTTTCTTGGTATTCCTGGCGGTCGGTGCCGTCAATGCTTAGGCGTCCCACAAGAGCTCCATCGCGCCCTCTGGTCAGTGTGGGGTGCCTATACCCATATAACAGCGATAAGGGCTTTGCAAACCTTGCGCTGGTTTCGTTGGGTTTCGCTAGTCTACGGCGTTTGCTGAAGCATGTCGCGTGATCAGGGGCATGAGCCTCTGGAAAGGGTTAAAGAGAAGGGGGCCGTATGATAGGCCGCTGAGGGTATTTGTTACTGAAGGGGTGGGTTGAATGAAGAAATATATGAAACAAAGAGCATTTCGGACTGGAACCCAGTCCGTCTAGGTCCACCAAACAAGTGCCATACCTACGCGGCTATGCGCACACACATGAGCAACACGCATTTATGTGAAACACGTGAATACGTCATACCGATGATTGCATTACTAGGAGGATAGGAGGCTCGTTTAAGGGAAGTAAAACAAGTGTTGGTAAATGAAGTAGGTCACGTGAATAGCAGTGAAGAGGAGGTGAGACGCGGGAGGCACCATTGTTTGCAGCCGCAGTGGAACGCTACCAGTGCTGCCGCATATGTCACCCACAGCAGCAGCGTTTGCAACGCTGGATGCGTTCCAGGAGCCGCCGTGTATGCCACGTACAGTACCCTCGCTTGCAACGCTAGTTGCGTTCCAGCGCAGCCATGATAATAGTACGCGTTCTGGCTGACTAGGGGTGTGGATTGGGCCATGGGCGCACTGGAAGGCTAGTGTATCGGTCCAGTGCGGCCGTAGCTGAGAATATCTGCCTGCGTGATTCACATACCTTATCCTAAAGAATTATGAAATAACGAAGAAATAACAAGGAAATCCTTGGCGACCAAAACATGGCAGCAAAATGAAATGCCCGGCGAAAGAGGCGACAGCATCAGCCTCTAACAGTTTTCGCTGCCTGGAGCAGCTGGATTTTTGTCTGTTCTCTGAAATAGTTTTCTCATTGCAGATCACCGCCCACGAGATTATGCATGCTTTCGATGCACATAGCGTACAATCCTTCAAAGATTATCAACCACAAGACATGGAAGAGTTCTTAGAGGAATACACAAAACGGGCGCTGTGCTTGCGGAAGTCTCATAGATCTGTCGTGAGTATAGCTAACTTGCTACATTTAATACAAAGTGTAGGCATCAATTATGCACTTCACCCTTATCTGTGCATTAATCAATCATCATCATCTGTTTGGCTGATAATCATCATCAAGTTCGGGTGTGCGCTTCATCACCGGATCCGTGGCGATTGTTCGATCCCGAGTTTGCGGCCAAATAAACGTCATTCCAACCGAGTGGTCATACGTGGGTCATTCCATGCCAAACGTCCCAGCCATTTTGGCGACCAACTCAAATGTATTCGAAAAAAATCATGCTGATTTGCTGCATTGATAACAGTGAATTGCTGGAATATTACAGTAAGAAAAAAATTTTTTGTTCACGTGGGTGCGTTCCGAATTTCACAGAATGTTGTCTGGGTGTTCTTTCTAAGAAACTTTATTCTAAGAGTATCGTTTGTTGTTCTTAGACCAAATTTGGTTTACATATTAAGAAAAAGCGTTCGTGTAAGGTGTTTCAAGCTGAATATATTAGTGCTTGTTTTCTGCCATATACGCCTCCAAGAATTTAGCCAAAATGTTCTATGTTTGCATATTTTTCATTGCAATATTACGCCTTGTATGAATATTTGAGCTATGAAAACTTAGTCTACAAAAGGTATATTTTGCGCAAAAAATATTTTCAAACCCCTGAAGTTTCTAGTTTTTACGGCAAAAAATCACAAATTTCGGAAAATCGTCATTTTTGTCCACATTGCGATGCAGTTTGAACCACGTGGTGCTCCAATTAAAAATCAGCTTTATACCTCAATCGAAAGCAAATGAACAGTTCTTATGTGGCAAGTTTTATCATTAAAATTTTTGTTTTAAGGAAGAAAAAATAATTTTTGAAGTTTCCCATTGACGGCTAGCTTCCCATTTGGTCATACGTACAGCTTCCTAGTTGAAGTCCCCCATTGTCGTCAATGGGGAAATTTCAAAAATATTTTCTTCCTTAAAACAAAAATTGTAATGATAAAGCTTGCCATATGAGAAGAACGGTTCATTTGCTTTCGATTGAGGTATAAAGTTGATTTTTAATTGGAGCACCACAGGTTGAAAATGGCGTCTGAATGTGGACAAAAATGACGACTTTCTGAAATAATGATTTTTTCACGTAATGTTATAAACTTGAGGGCTCTGAAAACATTTTTTGCGCAAAATGTACCTTCTGTGGAGTAATTATACCTTACTCAGTTATTCATACATGGCGCAATAGTGCAATGAAAAAAAAATGCAAACATGGAACATTTTGGCTAAAATTCTGGAGGCGTATATGGCAGAAAAAAGTTACGCTAATATTATTGAGCTTCAAGCACCTTACAGAAACGCTTTTCCTAAATATGTAAACCAAATTTCGTGTAGAAACAAGAAACTAAACTCTTAGAATAAATTTTTCTCACAAGCAACACCCAGACGACATTCTGAGAAATTCGGAAGGCACCCACGTGACCAAAAAAATTTGTTCTCTCCGAAATATTACAGCAGTTCACTGTTTTCAATGCAGCAAATCAGCACAATTTTTTTCGAATACATTGGAGATGGTTTCCTAAATGGCTGGGACGTTTGGCGTGGAATGACCCACGTGTTGGAGGTGGATTTACGATCCCCGGGCCTATCCTCGCCCCGCCTACCCTCTGAAGCTCCGTTCGGGTTGCCACTTGCACACGCTGCCCTCCAGCATGTCGCCGAAGGACTGGGCTGGAAGGTCTGATCGGTCTGATCGAGAGATTTCATCAAACTCTGGCCGACATGATCTCTGTCTACACTCAACCTGACCACAAAAGTGGGATAAACTTCTACCATTCCTCACCTTCGCCTACAACGCGGCCGTTCTGCGCACACACCGGCTACACTACTCGCCATTTTATCTCCTTTACGGACGTTCACCTACTTTCTTTCTCGACGTTTCTTTCTTCACCTGCAATGGCACTGCATTCCCGTCTGCTCGCGAAGAATACATTTCCTACCTTGCCCAGTGTCGCCAGCATGCTCGTATGAACAGAAGCCACGCAACAAGAGTCGTTTACGACATCCCAATTCGCGTTGTATCATTCCTACCGGGTGACGAGGTGTTGCTCTTGACACCTAATCGCACGCCAGGTACCTGTGACAAGTACCAGCCTCCGTTCATCGGCCCATACCTAGTTTTCGAGCAGACTTCGCGTGTCAACTATAGCGTGACGCCACTTATCGTGCCAACTGACCGCCGTTACCGCAGCACCGAAGCTGTTTACTTCTCTCGCATCAAGCTCTTCACGTGACGTTTCCTCGACATCCTGACTTGCAGCCGCCAGACTGGCCGTTTTCCACGGGGGGGATGGGGGAAGGGGATTAGTCTAGGCATTCTATTATACATGTCATCCTCATCTGTGCATTAATCAATCATCAGGATCTGTTTGGCTGGTAATCATCTAGTCTTCGGGTGCGCGCTTCATCACCAGATCCGTAGCGATCGTTCGCTCGCTAGTTCAGGGCCAAATCAACGTCATTCCAATCTAGTTCTCATCTATATCCCCCTTCAGGCGCAGCGTCCACATATGTGGACGCCACTTGTTTTTGCCTATTCCTCGGTCTAGATGGAAAGAAAGGGCAAGATACATTGCGCATAGGAATAATTGAACATTCTGCATAGTCAACGCAACTTGACTTGACCCCAATTTGCTCCATAGGACTGCAGCCGATCACTTTGATGAAGGCACTGTGATGTATGACGGCTCACTGGACGTGCCGCGTTCCACGACCAACTTCATAAGTATTATTTTTTTTGCTCAATATGAACACAGCCAAAAACGTACTATGTGTGCATTTTCACCCTAAGATTACCTTCGTTTTGTGTAAAAAATCGAACATGACTGGCTGCAGAATAATTAAATATTTAATTATACGCTAATTAGGATTAATTAGCAAAGCTCGCAAGAAACCGCATTTCTTCAATTTCTTTCTAGGAATGTAATAACGAATGCCTTAGAATTATGTTGTGCGAAATTTAGACATTTCTGGACAGTGCATCATAATGCGCGCCTGAAGGGGATATATATATATATATATATATATATATATATATATATATATATATATATATATATATATATATATATATATATATATATATATATATATATATATATATAATGTGAGCGCGTGTGCGTTATTATGTCTTAGAGGAAGTGCTCTTGGAGGGAGAACTTTCACATTGTATAACGAAAACATCGTGCGCGGATGCGGCAACCTCAATCTAAGATTAGTCAGCTCCGCAATCATCCGAAAGAACACGGCTTTATACAGCATGAAAGCATTGAACCACATCGAAAATATCATCATGCCAGTTCATTAGATTAGCCATTGTGGCCGTATCAGTTATATGAACACTATAGTTTAATTGTGCTGTTCCCGTTGCCATAAATTTTCATATTAAGGCAAGGGCTATGACATTAGACCACGCGTCTTGTGTTCTATGTGCGATTGTGCCCTCGCGCTCAACATTCCGCTATTCTCTATTATTCTCGCATTTTTTTTTAGGTAACAGAATCGTATACGTACATGATGTGATGCATAGTCTTGCACTCATTTTCAGCTGTCCATA